>VZTV01030227.1:4440-25794 GCA_013400875.1 Anhinga rufa
AGAGACATGGTGTGAATTTGGGGCTGTCCTGTGCAGGGACAGGGGCTGGAGTTGATGGTCTTTGTGGGTCCCTTCCAGCTCAGGACATTCTGTCATTCTGTCATTCTGTGATTCTATTCTATGTCAGTGGAGGCCCCGGCCATGGCGGAGGCAGCCCCGGCCGTGGCGCAGGAGGCCCCGGCCGTGGCGCAGGAGGCCCTGGCCACAGCAAAGGAGGCCCCGGCCACGGCAAAGGAGGCTCCAGCGCTGGGACGGCCCGACTCGCCGGAGCCCGTGGTGCTGGAGCGGCAGACCCTGCTGGCTGTGTGGCGGGAGCGGCTGCAGCGCACGGCAGAGGTGGGGAGTTGGCGGCGGCATGGCCAGGGCTGCCCGCCGAGGATGGGACGGCGCGAGCGGTCGCTCCTCTCTCCCCACCTCTCCTGTCCTCCCGCAGAGCCGGTTCCCGCTCCACAGGCTGCTGGTGGTGGCCCGGCTGGGCCGGGGGGTGGCGGCGGAGGAGGTGGCAGGTGGGTGCATTGGGCGGGAGGGGACAGGCGGCCCCACGCAGCCCGCTCACGGAGCCGCTCTCGCCAATGGCCCCCGGTGCGGCTGCCCCTCGGCGACGGGGGCCCGGTTACCGGCTGCACAGGGCTGAGGGAATCCCACCTTGTGCGCTCACGTGGCGTACTCATCTCCTATAATTGCTTAGAGTCATGAAATATCCCATGGTTGTGGCAATTGTCACCTACAAAAGCTTACGGCATGACTTTCTGAGCCAACTAAGGTAAACCGAATGCTTTGTCTGCTGAGCAAGATACACTAAGACAATTTTTAGACTTCAGCTCATGAAATATTGCAGGTTTTGGTGCAGTGTTAGGAGCTAACGTGAATTGCATTGGTGCGTGCGTCAAGAAGAGAGTCCCGTGGCAGCAATGCTGTCGCGTTTCTTCTGAATAACAACATAATCGGTGAATCTGTTGTCTGTGGCAGCAGCGAGAACACAGAGCAGAGCACACAGCACTGACTTGCTGGAACTACCGCTATAAACCGTTTGACAAACTGCCAGTTTTTCTTTCTGAAACAAGGTTATCACAGAGAATTGTTTGAAAATGCATTAGAAGACCACTCCAGAGAACAAGTCTCAGGCCTGCTACTTCTCTATTCCAGCTATATTTTTCATGTAGTAGAGGTAAGTTGCATAAATTCCTAGCGGGATCAAGTAACCTTGATTCATCTTTGTACAAATTTGGCCTCTAAGATCCAGCTAACTACAAATGTATAACCATCTCTTACTCCATACATAGGCTTAAAAACCCGAATAATGCTGTGGTGGGTTCGGTAGCTTACCTCTGGGGCTTCCTCCTCCCAAGGCTTCAGACAACTGCCCCAGAACATTATTCTGACAGAATTAGATGACGTGTTCTGTCAGACGTAATAGGAACAACGTGCGTTGTCCTCAGCACCTGCAACTCAAAGGGAAAGCCCATGTATGGCAGCTGATAAATTATTTTTATATTCACAAATTAGTCTGTAATATGCAGTTCTGTAAAAAACTCTACCCTTTCCTCTGCAGTCTTGCAGTAGCACGATCTATCTCATCATCCAAGATTTAGCTTCTCTCCAAAATCAAGGTCATAGGTAAGCGTTTCGTATCACTTAGATGAAACAACACTTTAGCCGAAGTGGTAGAATGCTTCCTTAAGGTTAAACTGAACATCAGCTACAATTACATCAAGCTTCTGTTCTCCCACCGAATACCTGTTGACTGCAGAAGAGCTGACATTTTCCAGCTAACTCATCTTTTCTGGATGCGGTCAGCAGCTAACAGCAGGCCTTGCCCAGCTCTCTGCAGTCCATCTTCAAGACACCAAGACTTCAACTGTCAACACCCTTCACTGGTTTCAGAAAGTAGGAAAAAACTCTCCTTAGGAATCAGCTGCTGTTATTTCCATACCCTGCTTTGTAAACATTTATCGATGTATGTACTGGAATTCCAAAAATTATCTTTAGCGCTTTAGTCACTGCCTTGCGGCCTGCTATTTGTCCTTTCAACGCTACCTAACCGATCCCCCAGAGTTCAGCCAATTATCACCTTTAGCTTAACCTGGGTGTTTCTCTAGGGCCCCGTATTAATTCACTGAATTCTGTTGTTGCAAACAACAACGCACTGCTTCGCTTATGAAACCTGACCATCTGATAAAAGCTTGCTGTACTTCAGGATGGAATTCTCTGTCTTTCCACTCAGTGCTTTACTCCAGGAAATTAAGGTTTTAGTGGTGGCACATAACATCCCCACCAGACTGTTCCCAGAGTGGTACGTGGCGACAGCAACGTCTCCCGTGACGCGTCCACAAGGCTCAACGCAATCACAGTCTACAGCAGAGGTGGTCGCAGAGTGCCTTGCCCTCCTACTCAAAGCAGCAGCCTGTATTCAGAGTTTTGAGGTAAACTTCAAATAACTGGGCTGTAAGAAATGTACCTGGTTTGCCCCCATAAATCCCCCCAAACCACAGCAGCAAGCAGCCGCACTTGTCTTCCAAGCAGAGTTTACAAGCATATACACCTAAGAGGACCCTAGAATCAGTGTTAAAGCATTACAAAACCTCATTATTTTATCCCAAGTTTCTTTCTAGTCCTCTCTAGCATTATTTTGTGCACCCATTTGATTGAACTAATGAACTGCACCAACACAGCTTAAAGCCCAGTGAAAGTCGCTCATGAAGGTGCCTCCTACCCCTGCCCATTAGTGTGCACTCCTGGGAACACAGGACACAGCTGTGTTGAGGAAATTTGCCCTTCTCTACCAAACTTTAACCGTGTCATAGCCATGTGCTTTTATTGTAACTGCATTGAAATATGGTGTTTATTATCAAGGATGACAGTGAGGATACAAACGAGAGCATACACACTCTTGCACCCGAGCTGCTCATCCCGGTAGAGACAATTAACTACTTGTATAATGCTGAAGAATGTGCAAGTCCAGAAGATTTTCTGAGAATTTATCTGAGTCCTTCACAGCCTGCCCTTGATTCAGGTATGCTGCATACAGTTTGAGGGATAAATATCAAATTTAGTAGCAGAACTAGAATTTGTGGCTCAGAACACTGAATTTTGAGTTACAAGAGTTTGTTATGGTGCTAGTGTAGTGACAACAGAGGAAAGCAGGTCTGCACCCACTAAGAGGGGTCATCTTCTCTGTTAAGAGATGTCTGAACAGGAAACAACTGGGCAGCCACTGGGATTTCAAACTGGGACATCAACGAGATAGCAACTAAAATATATTTATCATGTCACCAAGTGCAATGTGTCTTGTCAAGACCTTTATGAAATGCAGTTTTATTCTGCAGTTAAGCCTGAGGTCTAGGTTAATAACGTCAATAAAATGTATTATGGCGTATTAAGGAATTTC
Organism: Anhinga rufa; assembly: GCA_013400875.1. Taxonomy (NCBI): domain Eukaryota; kingdom Metazoa; phylum Chordata; class Aves; order Suliformes; family Anhingidae; genus Anhinga; species Anhinga rufa. The sequence goes on from VZTV01030227.1 coordinate 7,829, forward strand.
TAGTTTAAGTAAATTCAACTAGTTACACGAATGTTACCTCAACTGACTTGTTTCCTCTCCCTCTCATTCACAGAAACTGTATGGCCCGTTCCAGCTCATTTCTCTGCATGATACAGGCTGTATCCAGAGCTTCTCTTTGCAGCTGCAGTCATCTGTGTTTAACATGAACCATTAAAGAATAGACACATATTAATTCCCAGGATGCTTCTGCTACAGTCCTTAAAAGAACAAGCCGAGCAGCCAGCGACTCATGAGCCACAAAAACCCAGGGAATGACTGTGTAACCTTCGGCGGCCACCGGAAGCAATGTTACTCACAAACGCAAATAAAGATGCCTTAAGTTGACAAAAGACAATCTTTAATTTTATAAATGTTCACTCAACTGACAAATCCAAACAGCTGTTTCAAAGTTCTTTCAAAATTTAACAATTTTCAATGAAAGCACAAAAAACACTTCTACAATTTCATCTTGAAACAGCTGCAAGTTTCACATAAACAAAAGCAGGCTTGGTTAATACAAATAACTATGATGTAAGTATTGAGTACTGATCATTAAGTAACAATGAAATGATTAAAGATACAGTAAGTTTCCTTCTACAGTATGACAGACCTTCAAGGCACTAGAATACATCCACAGTTTTGACAAGGCGACCGATAACCAGCAGTCACCACCAGCACTCTGGCATTTTTTTTGGTTCATGTTTTAAAAAGAATCTGCAGCAAATCAGTGAGGGAATGTCTCTTGCAAGGCATCTCCTTGTGATGTCTAAGAACAAGAAATAAAAGTCTAACCGTGACATTAAAAAGGTTATTTCCATAATACATGCACTTTAAATAACTAACGTTCTGCTTCTTATTCTTTTGGAATTTCTGCTAATACCAGCTGTACTAGCAGCAATTATGCTTCCTATGCAAGTTTCTGCAGTAACCAATTCCTTCCATCCAAGATTTCGAAAACCACTGTTCAGACACAGATCATTAAACTTCTTCTGAATGGCTAAATCACTTTCTCTGTGATGCACAAGTCAAACTCTACACAGTTTTGCCATATCGTCAAAAGAAGCTTTTCACTGTTAGGTCTGTTGGTTTTCCCACCAGGAGAGGAACCGCGGACAAGTTTGAGAGTTTCCATTACAGAGCAGTGCTTTCCGTATCATTGTCAATATCGAGCATGAGGTGGTTGTGCAGTTCTTTGCTCGCTGTCTCTGTAAGAAGCTCTGAAGAAGGGTTTTGAAGTGGTTCTTGAATAGTGGAATTAGCGTCTGCACAAAAAATGGAATAGCAAGTTTAGCAGTCTGGACAGTGACATCTCATTCACTAGTGCGTTTCTGCTGCATTTCCTTAGAAAGAAAAGGGAAAGGAAAGATCAACAAAGGCTTTTCAAAGAGAGGGCTGGCACGTATGTGCACATGCACACATGGACAGAAGAAGGCTAAGCCAAACTAGAAAGCTTACGTTTGAGTTGCTTCTCCTACATATCTTTTTTTAGTCTGGTACATAATAAAAGAAAAACATTTCTTTCTGAAGAATGGAAGACAGCAAGTACGATTCGGTGTCAGATTCCTCAATGCCCCTTAAGAGTGATAGGTTACTCCAGACTTCCTCGTCAAAACGCAACGGTCACTCAGCAAAAAAACTTGGCACCTAAGTCATCAGCCAGGTAACTACCACCTATGGCTTTCAGAAGCAATAGGGGCAGGTATGGTGTCAAAAGGAGGCACTGCCACAAGAGGAAGAAGAAATTATTTAAACCAAATGCAGATTAAACCCCTTTCCTGTGCATACGAGGAAACATCATGCTCTCTGCCTCTTCTGAGGGGAGGAGCATTTTGTTCAAGCCAAGGTGTCCAAGAAGGACCTCAAAATGTTGCGTTTCTGGTGACTGACTGCACTGGTTGTTTAAAGACCAGAAAAAAATCCATAACAGTTCAAAAAAATGGAATGGAAAATACTAAGTCAGTATTTTGGAAAGGTAACTTTCCAATTTTGGAAAGGTATAATATGCCACGGCATCACTTACTGCAACACAGCAGCTGATCCAAATAGAAACTCATTTAGATCACTTGAATCAATAAAGAATCCAAAAAAATACCTTGCTTTTAAACATAGGTGGCACAGACAGGCATCCCATAAAGACTTAGACTCATATCTCAAGCATTAAGTCTTAAATTTAGCCCAGAAATTACTTTATAAATGTTCAAGTTGAAAGTTTGAGCTAAATGACATGGAAGAGGCGAAAGCAGACACAACTAAGTCCGAGTGCAGCCTCCCCCCGCACTTCCCTCTCAGCCCACTACCGGAGTGCCAGCCAGCCTCACGCAAGGTGCCGTAATGCCGTATTCAGTCATACTGGTAATGCTGGAACTGCATCATCTTGTGGCCTGACACCAACTGGCTTGCCTTGCACAGGACAGTTCGTGTTCTCATCCCTACTGCTTCAACTTTCCCAAAAACGTGATTCCAGGATTTATGTTCTCTTGACAGGTGTGACCTACACATTTTCTCCCAAGTCTTGTATCAAAGTCTCGGGGAGCACCATATTCTGGTAAGAGAGCATTTCAGCGATAAATGAAATCATCCGGCAGGCACAGAACAAACCATCAGTCCTGTTATGACCCGTTAAACACCATCATCTTGGGGGAACCTTTTAAATAGATTTCTCTCCCCAGCCCTCATCCTCACTTTGAAAATCAGCATCCTGGTTACTGGGCGACACCCAGCGAACAGCACCTTGTGGCACCTATAAGACGGCCACTGTTCAACAGACCTTTGATAGCAATGAAGAAATAATTACTGGGGCTGCTTTAAAATCAAGCCGTTTCGCTTAGCCTCACATTCACGTGTTTAAAGTCATCCCCGGTCCACGAAACCAAGTTTCATAACATCAGCAGCTCTGCTTTATCCCAACTATATTGTATAATTGTTTCTACAGTAGAAAGAAATTTAAGTATTTTAAAGTCACTTGATTTAAACTTTAGATTTCTTTTAGTCATTTTTACTACTGCTAACAGAAGCTATATTACGTAGCAGAATAAACCGCAATCGTGAGAGTTCCCAAATTCCTCCCGCACTTTTCCCTTACTCAAAAAGCTCCTGGCTGAGCCTGACCACAGAAGAGACGAGCACCGAACCAAGCAGCGGAGGCACTGCGCTCTCCCTGACATCTGACAGTCCCTGCTGTTACCTCTGAACTTTCATTTAAAGTAGGGTTCAAAAGGTCTACCTCAACTTTAGAAGCAGGCACAGAAATTCTCCCTACCATGACTGCGTACTGAAGGATGAATCGGAAAAGGAGGTAACGAAGTGCGAGGTGACACAGGAAAGGAGTATTTGTGACAAACAACGGTGCAGCTCCTTCAAATACAAAATGCAACTCCGTATAAAACACATGGATTTCTAGATAGGATTTTCTGTACGTGGAAGAAGTACAATGTGAAACTGGCCAGTCAAAACACGAACAACTTGACACATTCTAGTCTCCGATACTTTTAGTACGTTAATGTGAGAGCGAGCATCCAACAGCCATTCCTTTTGCATGCCACGCTAAAGATAATGCAAGCAAGCAGTGTTATTTGTGACAGGTTAGTAGTGGGCATTAGCACACACATGATTATAAATTAGCAACATTTTTGGCCAATCATATGCCTTTTCCTTACCATTGAACTTTCCAATACAGTTCCTACTGAATGCAGGTCAAACATCTAGATTATTTAATAAAATTTTTGATTAGAATATTCTTTTCTAGGGCTTATTGCTTTAATATCATAAATAGAATTTGAGGCATTACTAAAGTCCAGCGCACGGACAAAGGAATTCAACAGTATCCTGAAAACAATTCAGAATTCCTGTTCTGATATTATGAAGTTTGCTGGCAACTTAACTTTGGCTTCCGTTATTCCCATCTGGTCTTCCCTTGCTCTACTATTTAAGGTTAAAATTAAAACCAGCTATTTCACAGTGTGACTTAGGTAAGTCAGTCTATAATAAGTGCTTATATGTGCACGTGTAAATGTTAGAGCGGATACTCTTACGTAATATGCAGTGGTGTTAATTGAGAACAAATATTAATCCTTTAAAAAAAGACTGATCTGGGAAAGGTGGATGATCCTGTACTGAGTGTACCGCTGTAGGTAAGCCCGAGTATCACTTCAGCTGTTCCCCAGGTGGGCTTTTTGCAAAACATACTATTTTTTCTAGGTCCCTTTATCAGTTCTGCTAGAGAACCCTTCATCATCAGCTTGCTTTCACTGGCTTTCCCACGTGGCAGCTTTCATACCGTTTTTTACCGTACACAACTTAGATGGCCAATTTGCTACGGTCTGCACTTGAAAGAAGCGATATTAAGTCTCTCCACTTTTAACGCCGTTTCATTTCAACACTGTTTATTTCAGTGGGGTTTTTTTTAATATTTACGCAGACTGCAGGACAGTTGCGTACCTCTTATGTCTGCAACCTCGCTGCTGAAAAGGAGTCGGCACCGAGCTGTCATTCACAGTCCGTATCCAGCCTCAGTCATGGCCATCCCTCCCCTGCGGCAGATGCTTGCCTGGTGTAACCAACTCCCCCTCTAATGAAGCAGCCCCTGCATACCAGCTAGATATTATTTAGAAGGCAAGTATTTCTCCAGCTACGCTGGGGTCAAACAAAGCCTGTTGGCCTGCTATCATGAAAGCAGTTTCCTCAGAACCAGAAAAATTTCCAAATGAAAACAAACACGGTCAACCTATGAAACATGACTTGGAAATTAAGGTTAAGTCTTTCCTTGAAGTTTGACTCATCAGCACTGTTCTTAGCTTATTTGTAATGATGCTGTAAAGATCCACACCCCAGCCTTATTTCTGAATTCAACTTTGAAATAAACTGCTCCTGTATTTTAAAGATACTGACAAAAAGAACAGAAGTACAATAAGGAAAAGTCTGTTATTTTAAAAAGCAAAGCTACTTTTTAGTTGCTTAAGCAGCTCATTTACTGCTAGTTTCTCAAATTTAAGAAAACCGTACTTCCAACCTGACTTGTCAATCCAATACTAATTTCAGTGACAAATCCTGAGATAATTCAGGAATGCAGCCTCAACTTTCTCAGCCTGTCATGCAGTCGTTACCGTAAAAAGGTAGCATCTCTAACCCATCACGTTTGAATAGTGAGATTATTAATGTGTTGTTTGGCAGCTGTGATTGAACAGACTAGTACTATTAGTGAGGCTGGAGCTGACAGAATGCAAACGCAAACATGCCAGAATGCAGATGCTGCTGGGCGCTTCTCTGCAAAGGGTTTTAGTCACATGAACATGTATTTTGCCAAATTCCAAGTAGTTAAAAATAACTGAAAAACTAAAGTGAAAGCTACATTCAAATGCAACCATAACACACTGAATTGCAGGAAAAAACATGAGCTTCCATATTTGCCTGCACTGATGAGAACAAACCTGTTTTAAATGGGTCACTGCTTCACACCTGACTTGTGTTAGTAGCTCTGGTGACCTTGTGTGAAGTGCTACTCCCTTTATTATAGTTATTTTTACAATTTGTTTTAAGGGATAACTTAATGTTCACAGGACTATTAAAATTAAGCAGCGTAGGTCTTAAAATCTCTTACAAACAGAATGGTATGTAGTAATGAGATAACACAGAGTTGACAGAGAGCACATATTCCAAAGCGCATGTACAAAATAAAGCTACAAATAAAATATTGCTGTGCAGGAGCATTTTAGCTTATACGGCATGTTTCTGGTAAGTACAAACCTTATTCGCAGTAACCATCCCCTCCTGTGAAGGCATCATGGGGTAAAGCTGTTAGGCAACAGAATTTATAATTTGCATTCCAATACATTAGTCTTATTCTAGAGAAGCTGCAGTGTCATTGGAAAGTTTTAACCATTATTAAATATAAGTAGATTTAAAAGCATTAGTCTCCTACATTCACTATCTCTTCCTTCAGAATTTCCTAAAATAAGCAGAGACTCAGCAGAACATTTCAAGATCTGCTAGTTTTGGCTGTCCTCAGCAGTTACCTTTCCCCCCACCCCAAAGACTTAACTTAGCATTATCCCTATCCAACTAGTAACTACAGGCTTCATGAAGTTCCTGTGAGAAGACAGTAAGCTTCTCTCTGCTTCATGAATGTCTCAGAAAAAGAAGGCTGCATTTAAAAATATGTATATCTTAGGTCAATTTCTCGATGGATCTTCAGTTAAACGTACACGATTCTTCAGCTTCTGGATGCCCAACTTAAAAGCACATCAGAAGCCTTTGCTCTCTTAAGGTGAAACCTTCACGGTGTTGTATCTTGTCTATTAGAACATGCATCAGTGACCGCTTTTGGCAATTTATTATCTTCTGTCTGTGCTGAAATGCACTATCCTTGGCTGCACCTTCTCCCTCCTCCAAATATTTGGGGTTTTTGGCAACAGATGTATAAACATAACTGAGACTGCCATGATGCTGAGCCTGGAGAAAGCCCTCGAGAGCTGGTTGCTATAATAGTGTTTTGCTTCCAAAGCAGGAAGTAAAAAAATAAAAGCAAGCTAATCTACACCTCTCCCCAAACCCTTCTGCCTCAGGAACGATGACCTTCACTATGGAAGTGCCCCAAATCCTCATGCACAGAACAGGTGGGTGAGCGTTTTAACTGGAAATGAGCAATTTAGTATTTGAACTGTTATTTGTGGTTTTCAGTTCCCCCCGCCCCCAATTCAATTACAGCTACCGACATTATTTTCTTCATTTCCACTCCCCGAGGAGACAGCGGCTATGAAAGAATCCACTCACCTGTTACTATTTTGGAAGCTGTTTGCGTGGGATTTGCAATAATACCATCTCCAGCCAGCTGAGAAGGAGGATGAGGCGGAGGGGGAACACTAGGTCTATTTCTGGGTTTTGGTACCGGCCGTGGCCTCGGCAGTGTACCACTCTGAGGTGGAGAGTGAGACTGGGAGGTTTCTTGAGTAGATGGCTGTGATGATAGGGAACTAGCATTATGTTTTCCTAGAGGGGGTGTATCGGGTGGTGTTGGAGTCTGCGGAGGAGTGTAACAGGGCTGCTCTGGTCCATGCTCACTGCTGGGTGCAGCAGGAGGAGATGCTTGACTGTTTGTTTTGGGCTGCAGTGGAGGAGTAGCCTGCGTTGGGGGCTGGGGTGGTGGATGGCTGGGAGCTTGGATTGGGGAAAGGCTGCTGGAATATCTCCGAGGTGCAGAAACCTGGGAAGTGGAGGTCTGGGCTGCTCCTTGGTTTGTATGTTGACCAGGAGGAGAAGAACTTCTAGCAGGTGGTTTTGGAGAGACAGAAGGTGGCTGAGCAGCTGGGGCAGAACTTTGGCTTCCTGGCTGCCCCGGCGGTGGGTTGGCTGGCTTGGGAGGGGCCGGCGCAGGCTTTTTAACAGCTGTTAAGAGAAGAGGGGAGATTTCATGCTTGTGTATTGTGTAACCAAAATCCCGAAAGGAATAAATTAGTAGCACAAAAGGATACTCGTGCATTATCAAAATAAAATGGTGTATTATCAAATAAATAATAGGAAGCTATAGAAACGTGTACACGGGTCTGCTAATCAATAGCCTTAGTGATTTTGTTCAACAGCATTGGTAACATTACTACCAGCATTCATGAGAGAGTCCAAAAGTCCAAAGATGCGTTTAGCTAGGCCTTAGTGAAATGCAAGCGAATTAAACCATTGTCTGAAATAAAGGAAGAGATTACTGACCGAGTTATTTTAGTAAGCATTTTTGCAGTACATAAAGAATTGGAACTTAGTGGCTTGAATGTCAAATGAAAAACACACCTCTCCTCATTGAATGGGGACTGGGACCTGCTGCATTCTGCGGCTGATTAACAGAAAGCTGATTAGTGCTACTTGTTGGCTGGCTCTGGACGATGCCCGCGTGCCCGCCATTTCTCACGGGTGGAGGAGTAGCTGAAGACGTGCTGTCCTTAGATTTTGAGGTGCTGAAAATTAAAAATCCTAAATTAGAAGATGATCGTAAAATGCCTTGCCCAGCTCAGCTGCACCCTTCAGGTTTATGTTATGAACTGTGCTATAGTTCTGACCCTCAAATGCTCCAGAAAAACTTCTGCACTGGCTGGTATTTACTGAGACTGAAGAGTGCTACAACTCTTGAAACAAGTGGCAAGTAGGCTTTAGGCAAGCCTTTGCAAAGGATTAATTGCCAAAATTAAATCAGGAATCCAAGTACTTCTGCAGTGTCACAGTACCTGTTTGGATGCAGTGCCGATACCTAGGAGTACAGTCTCCATGCTAACACACCCTCAGGGCATTTGCAGAGCCTTTAAAAACAGACTCCCAGCATTAAAGTTCATATAAAATTACTTCTCCAATTTCCTCATTCAAATATACCTATTTCCCCTGTAACTGTTAGCCTTTTAAAAATATTCTGTCACAGCACCACACCCAATTCGCTGGCAGTTATCTGGTGGACCTAGCTACTCAGGAGCAAGTGATGGCAACCTGTGAAGCTCTGCCAGAAAAATCCCAAAGGACATGAAACAGCTTGCTACGTATAGTACATGGGCCAGGCAGATGTAGCCCTCACCGCTGAAGTCCCTGGAGCTTTGGAAGCCCTTGGGAGGGCCCAGGAACTACAAGAGCCAGGGGTGGAGAAAGCAGAGTTGTTTTTTTTTCCCCGTGGTTGGCTGGGTAAAGTCTTCTCTCCACCCTGCCTGGAATTAAGCTTTTACCTTGCTGGGAGACCAGGACTTGTCTCGAGGGATCAACCCCTGCAAAACCTTTGAGATTCAGCTCAGGACAACTCAGCTCTTCCTGACCTTTGCCTATGAGGACAATAAATAGCACTGGGGAGGAAACACAGCACTGGAGTATGAACCAGCTGGGGTGGTACTGGGCAGTGCCCCCTCCTCTTGCTACGCACTTGCAGTCTTCACTCATTTCTCTAGAGTCTCTTGCAGCGTCTTACTCATTGCGAGAGGATTAACACCTTTCAGTCACTCTTACTGGCACACTGCAATCCTAATTTCTCCAGATGCTCTTAATAAATTGCAAATACTTCAACGCAGGGTTTGTGCAGCTTTCAAACACAGCTTTTAGACACTACTCTCAAAGTTTTGTTTTAGCTGCCTATGCCACAAAAGACATCTGTGGAGGAAATATTGGTCTGCGGGGGATTTCCGAATGAGAAGTTGTTTGTAAAAATGTCACCTGAGAACAAAAGCTACAAGCAAGAGAGTTATGTACAAGGGTAAAACTCCACAGCAGTGTTTTACCGTAAGATGTTATGCAAGAGGTTGATGTCTGGAGAGCACTACAGGCCTTTACGTGTGGTTTGTTATATCTCTCAGACCACAAAATATTGAAAGCAAAGTGCTGCTTTCACCATACGTAAAGGAAGAGTCAAGGCTACTGCCACTAGTCTTGGAGTCCATGTATGCCAATACTGGGGCCGTGACTGTACAAAGTTTCAAGAATAATTAAGTAGCAAAAAGCCTGTGTACGTGCCTGTCCTAAATAAACTAATATTGAAGTGTGATAAATCAACTTCCAGTTTTCTAGCAAGCAAGCCTGGTCATCACTAACACTTGCTACAGACAAAAAAAATTCACACAAAAGAGACGTATCCAGATAACATGTACAAGAAACAACAAAGACCAACAGGTTTCTAGTATTGCCAATGGTAGGTTTTGTTCTTTCAGCAGCAAACATAGTCACACTGTGTGGACACCTCTAGAGTATCACTTGGAAAGGTCAACATGGATAGTAGAAGTACAGTCTTTTTTAGTATTTTTTCATCATCCTTTTTTCCCCCCAAAGAGTTCTCTTATTTTGGAAGATCAGTTCTGGAACATACAGAACAACGTATGTTATTTTGGAAGATCAGTTCTGGAACAACATGCATGGCAAGAGAGCTCCTGCACAGTGCTTCTGCCCACGCCTGAAAAGGCTTTACACATGACAACATGCCTTCCCATTATAGAGGTGCCCTGTGAAGCAGACACAGCTGACACATCAGTGTGCTGCTGAAGCAGCCTGCCAAGCCACTGCCAGCGGAAGCGGTGCCTCTTACCTGACATCCTCATTTCCTTGACTTTGTAACTGTTCTGCTGTGCCAGCAGAGAGAGCAAAACCAGCACCCACTGGGCTTGTTTCAGCCACAGAAGCTTGTGAGTGCTGCTCCGCTCCAGACTGAGCCAGCACGCCAGCCTCCGTGGGTGGAAGTGGTGGCTGGAAAGCAGGGGATGTGTGCTTTCTATTTATAGTGCCACATCTCCGAGGATTCGCTTGGAAGTCCATAACCTTGACACCAAAGCTACAGAAAGAAGAGAGAGTAAACACACCACGCCAGCCAACACCAGGTAACTAAAGCAACAGGACGACTGGATGTTATAACCCACAAAGACAAATGCAACCCCTGTTGCTTAGCATGCAAAGCCGTAACAAGGAAAGCTTCAGCTTTCTGCATGTAACACCGCTAACGTCAAGACATGCAACACTATTCGCCTTATCCACACAGAGAGGTAAGCTAAACATAAGCAGAACACACTACTTAATTACATTTGAAGACAAGACATGGATGACAATGAGGTCAAACCACTCAGTAATTTTACATGTAAATATATACATTTCCTTACATACCAGAGTATCTCCTCACTGAATATATTTTGCCACATGAATTTTTTATCTATTACACACTAAGCTGAAGTATACATTTCAAGATGGGCAAAAAAAGCCACTGGATATATGCTACGATTTGTGTTTAAAGGAGAACTACGGATGAACGGTCTAAACTTCTAACAGATTTTAGAATGCACACAGCACATTCATTCTAGAATTTTATTTTATTCTTGTGTTAAAGACAGTGGATCTTGAACTGATTTTCTTCTTCCTGTCCGTGCTGATAAATCTGCATGTGGCTAGCCATAGTTAACATTTGGGTAACCATTTAACATTTGCATAAACTGCTAAAAACAAAACAGCACATCACTTGAATATTCATGATATGAGTGATAATAAATGAACGTTACACTACGTGTTATATGGGAAAACAGCACGTTTTATTTTTATTTTTTAGCATTCTACTGTTTGCTGTGGTATACTGTACCATCATCAACTCAGAAGTCTTATCATGAAGGCACCAGGTAACACCACCTCAGCTTATGGGCTTTGAAAAAGAAGCCATGGAATATCAGAAGTTAGATACTGATTGATGCTACTATATACACTTCTGTTTCAGTGGATTTTAGACCCCCCAAATCTGTAATAGGAAAATGGTACGTGGAAGCAGTAATTATCTGCTTGTTTTTTATCATGCGCAGAGTATAACTGGCAGCAAATAGCAGTACATAACCACTAGGTTACCTTTGCAACCCTCCTCAGGCTGCAACAACTTCGGGGGGGAATAAATCGCTATTGTTACCTATAGTATTTCCATTAAATTGTCCTCCTGAGACCAAGAAAGCGTGTCCGATTACAGCCTCCTCAGTAGTCCAGTTCTCAGGAGTGGGCTAATAATTGAAACCTAACCCAAGAATGAAACATACCTTTCCTTCTTCAATAAATCCCCTTCCATTACAGTCATACTAACAGGCCTCTTCCGTTCCAGTGTCCCAGATTCATATTCATTCCCAGTGTGTGACAAGTGATTTGAATTAACAGCAGGAATTGCAACAAATGCCCCAGACACATTGAAATCTTGATCTGAGAGAGAGACAGACAGAATGCTTCTTAAGACATACGTATACAAAATGGTGCCTCACTGCAAGAAACTGTTGGAGGTTTACCTGCATAGGGTTATCCCAAATACAAAATTCTTTTAACTATGGCAAGAATTTACCTCCAGGGAAGAACCAGTCTGCATGCTGAATAATTGGCTCAATAACTGCTACCACATGGACTGAAGTTGCTGCTGCCATTTCAGCAAGTGATCTGCAGAAGAAATTTGTAGAACACTTTATATAGAATTCTATCAAAATAAGAAAATTTTTAAAAGTCATATTACCTAAATGACAAGTTGTGCTATAAGAACCACATAAAAAGCAACTTCACACTTTGATGAAATCTAGACTATTCAGTAACATCAATCGCATTTGAAAACACTCCTAAAAAGATGCATGCCTAAACGGATCTGGAGGCACAGGTTGAAAGAACATTTGAAACGTTTCTTAGGCAAACAGTCTGTTGCTGTGAATAGTCTACACGATGTAAAACAATTGGACAAGAAATTCTACAGCTTCATGGAAATTCTGTTTTGTAGCTTTCCCAAAACAACTTACCCTTCATTCTTTGCCCATAACAAGTTGGGGCCCAAGACTATTGCAATATTGCTGGGTGTCATTTTGTTAACATCGCTGTTCTGTGCAAGCTTTGCTAAAAATTTGATTAAATACCTACAAAAAGGAAAGAAATAATTAAACAGCAGGAACTAAGAGCATTTCTTGGTGAAAGCAAGTGATTAAAAAAAAATAAATCAAGAAATTGTAAAGATGGCTCCCAGCAACACAGAAGACGAACAGCCTTCTTGCTTGGTAGCTGGCTACTAGGTTTCGGACTCATGAATCATAAAAGCTGAACTGGATAGAAAAGAAAGCATCTCCCACCTTAGCAAAATGGAACTCAAGAACTATTTTATTTTCAAAAAAACCCATTTAGATTGAGAATGCCTACTCAGTAGCTATTTTCATATCTTGTAATGGAACCTCCACACTTCTAGGAGTCACCAGAGTTGGTTTTGTTTGGATTCATTCCCAAAAGGCAAAACCAAAGGGAAAAATAACAAGTGTAAGATACATCCGGATGATTTCTGCGACTGAAAATACAGTGAAGAGCACAGCTGGTGAAAAGCCAGGTATTATCGCCAACAGCATGACCCTTAAGGAGAAGGGTTCTATGCATCACTATTTCATTACAGTCAATAGTGAATTAACCTGACTGAAAAAGTGCACTGCCACCAATGCACACCAGCTACTTGATAAAACAGCATGTTCTTTTATAGACCTATCTGAATTTGGCCAAGAAAAAAAACCTGAATTAGAGTTTTGGTTAATCAGCTTTGAAATGCAGTACTCCAGCACTGAAGTGGCTGTGCTGCAAGTCAACCCATGTTCATACACACCTGAAATTAGCATGATAATGCTTAGGTAATCTGTTACAAATTCTCCATAACTCTTGTAGCTTCTTATCCTGGTCCTGAATACTGAAAGGGGGGGAAAAAAAAAAATCTGTTACATCTTACTTCCAGATCAGAAAATTGTTGTTTCTGCAGTGAACAAAGAGATGACCTTCCATTTATGCCAAATAAATACTGGTTTATATTCAGTAATTCAGTAACCTGCTAGTCAAATCCCTGAATTATCTCTACCTGCAATGAAAGAAAACTGCTTAAGCATCAATACTATGCAGCCAATAGTCTGAAGCAGCCCTGTGTTTAAACATAAAATAGATATTTCACCACATTTTTGTGCAATTAGTATTAAGCTAAACCACAGAATTAAAAAGAATTGTTACACAAAATAGTTACCTGTTAGAGCAGAAATGAGAAAGTAAACTGTGTAAGCTTGGTCTTTTCTTTTGAATTCATATATGAAGAACCAAATTTAATAACAATATGTAGAATGTTTTCCTACATAACTATTTTTAGTATGCTTACTTGGCAGCTTGCGTCCATTCTTCATATAGACTGTAGGTCATTAAAGGTTCTGGCAGCTCTCGCAAATAGGATTTCAAGGCACCTGCAATGCAGACCAGACACGTGCTAGCTTCTTAACCAGTGCTCTCGGTCTCTATTTAAAATTCTGTCCTCATATTTGCAATTTTATCTATGCAATAGGACCCAAGTTCCAGAGGAACAGTGGGAAGACCTGACACTTCCACAGCATATCTGCTCAACAACACAAAAGGTCTTCCAGCAATTCCTGTAACTTGACAGAAACATGTGCTATAAAACTATGAATCATCTCTTCAGAACAAAGACCTTATTAAAGGTCAACATATGGCTCTAATCTCCCTTGATCATGTTAACACTCTCGTCATGAGAGAAAACATGATACTTGGGATTACTATGATCACCTAAATTTTAAACACTGCTCTGTCACGCAGACATGACTACATCAAGTGCGAAGAGCACGTGTACCCTGGACTTATCTGTGCCAAGTCGTACAATGAAGCCAGCTTCCAATTTATTTTCATTCATAGTTTATCTGCAGAGATCAACACCTTACACTGCAGCAAGTCAACAGTTAAACGAACAGCTTAAACTTGCATTGTATCAATTTATACCTGGTTTTGATTCAGAACATTCACAATACCTGCAACAGCGTGGGGATCAGAATAAAATTCATCGAGCTGGGAAGTTGAACAGTCCAAGGCAGCTTTCAGCTTTTTTAACTTGGAGGCTCCAGCAGCAATTCTGAATAAGCCCTGCATAATAAAAATAAAATGTATTTGACTGGTAAAAACACGTTAGTACAAGCATGAAACAGCAGAATTTTTATGACAGCCTCTTTCAGAACAGCTTCAAGTTTGGTGTCTTCACCTTACCCTGTTATGACCTAGCTGGCTCTTAACATGGCACTGCCATCTGACACTGTTTTAGTTCCCTCTCACCAATGGCCCATTCCTAATTTTTCATTCTAGGTACTTTCATCTCTAAGATACTTAAATAGTGCTGAAGGTCATTCTAAATGATAAACAAAAGGTTTATCATCTGCGCTGATTAACAAAATTACTTAAGCAACTTGTTAAAAAGTACAGACACCAGTCCAAGAATTTCACCGAGCTCTTTTGTCCTGTCCTTCATAGTGTGTTGATATGGTACTACCTACCTCCTCTCTCATTCCCGTTTCCAAGAGCATCATTACACAGGCTTCAATAGGGACTGCAATTTCACGACCACTGCGCTTGAGATGCTCTTCTAATGGAGTTCCAAAAGCTGGTTTTTCTGTCCATTTGTCTAGTTGGAGAGTATCAAAACACTGAGCAAAATATCTAACAAGCACTTGAATTATGTCCCAGACAAGAAAAGACAAAAGCTTCCAGTACAGCAAAGAAATTTGCAGAACACAGTAGGAGTTTTAGAACCTTTGATTGGTAAAGTCCCTTATATCAGGAGTAAAGAGAAAATGAGCCTGCTGGTGTTGAAGAAAAAAAATACTTCTGCATCTTTCTGGATGGAATATCACACACAAATCCTTTGTGTAACGGGATGTGCATGGCCCACTAGGCCACAGCACAAGTGCCACCACATGGCTGTAAGTTACATCGATTCTGCTTTGCCAAGACACCAAAAGGCTCAGGTTTGCAAGGATCTTTGAGGCAAATTTTATCCGGATTGCATGACCTGGGCTGATCTTAGTTTTAACGGTATTTAAGGTGCATAAAAACTGAGCTGTTAACATGAAGTTTATTGCTGATTTAAGGAATCGGCAGCTTAAAATGGATGTTAACAGGCCCAGCATGTTACATCACAATTACCACATNCATGAAAGATGAAGGCTTTGAAAGAGTCCTCTGAAGACACAATGTGCTTCTGCAAAGGATTTAATTTGCCCTTTCTGTCTGCGAAGCCACATCAACTACACCCCCATAAGGCTTTAGGTCCTCTCGCTCATTAACACACCACAAGAGGCACATGTCATTTGCCCCAGTTTTGCAAGTTACAGCACACATTAGGAAGAGAAATCTTAGTAATTGTTCAAAGTCATAGTAATACACACAACAGCTGGAAACACCATGACATAACTCATGCTCCGCACTTCGATACTGGACCGCTCAGACAACATGCCTCCTAGCCCACCTTCTAGGATGGCTAAGCTGTTCTGAAGCATTTGTCATATGGAAAGTTTGTACAAAGCAGCTAAGCAACAACAAATTTAAAGCAGTCATATTAGTAAACAGAGAATCTGCCACACAGCCATAACACAGCCCTGATCCTGTTTAAGCATCATTTCTTTGCGTCACCTCGCCTCCCATCAGATCTACAGAGTACAGATATTCTCTATCGTTCAGCAAGATGCTCCTATTTCCTGATGTATTTAGTTTAATGGTTCATCTTTTACAACTTGCGTGTGGTCCACAACTGAAGATAAATATAATCTGAGCTGAGCAAGACTTATGTATCTCAGACTTTGTTCACCTTACTTCTTGTTCAAAGCAATTAGCAGATTAAGAGACAGTATAGCCAGTATTAAGGATCGCAATTTCAACAATACACAGTGCATCTTTATGCTTTAATGATACACCTTAACCCCCACTGACAATGGAAAGCTTAGTAGCATGGGGAAGAAATTAAGTTGTATTATTCTTCTTAACTGCTGATATTCAACACAACAACGTGAACACTCCATTAACCAGCTGTAGTGCGTGTGCCCACTGGGAAAAGGGATTGCATTAAAGGAGGAAAAAAGTCGAGCTCCTCAGAATAAGGGTTTTTTTTCTGATAATCACCTAGAAATAATTCAAGAAGCAAGGACCCTAAAAAGTTCCTAAATGACAATGAAACTTTCATTGGCCTAAAAGGCCAGGTATGAATTAGCAAAAGGTCACATGATATCAAGGAAGAAGTGCAAGCAAATAGAAAAATCCTTCCTTTACCCCCTTGGGTATCAAGACAGATCCTTAGTATTTTATTAGTGTGTTAAAATATGGCCGGAGAACTCCAGAGAACGTGAAGATGGAATTATGCTTGGGAACGTAAAATTGTTAAGTAGGTCAAAATGGCCTTATTAAATAAGTCCGCATGCAAGAGAATCAAGATAAAGGAGGAGAATATTGTGCATAGGTGGCACAGGCAAGAGGAAGCATCAGCCAGAGCACAGGTTACTTTACCTTGATGGGCTTGAATTTCGGGTAGGACCTTTTCTATGACTGCTAATGCTTTTCTATGGTAATCTGCTTGTGCTTCTAATAACTGAGAACAGAAGCCACATTTTAAAAACAAAAAGAGCATTAGCTTCTGATGAGCACATAATACAAGACTAGAAGGTTTAGCACACAAAATGTAATCTTTGAGATTGAGTGTCTATGCACATATGTGCTGCAATCAAAGTCATGCTGAAAAAATACTCACCATAACAAAACATCTAGCATATTCCCCTTCTTTGGACACGAAGTTATACATGTCTGCTGCTAGCTGGTCCTTTGAAAAAGAAAAGAATGAAAAATAGCACATCAAATTTACAGGGGCATTTCAACTTACACAGAAGTACATATGTTTATTTTGCCTGCAGTAAGTTTGAACTATCGATTCGGGCAGTCCAGGAAGGCAGTAACCCACCTACTCTGCTACACGTATCCTTCCAAGCAAAATTCATTCAAAACACCTAGCTTTGTTTTATATGGCAAAGCAGCTGCCCACAAGCCAGCAACTGGATCGTACGGCAATATGTGATTTACAGNATTTCTTGATTGTTGCTTCACTCTGAAAGTCAATATTGGCACAAGTTTCTCCTAATTGATTATGAGTTTCTTGTTTCCTAAAATTTTTCTTCCACCCATTTCTGCTGCCTTAATTGAAAAAATGCAGATGTAAAAGGTTATTGTTAGTACAGATGCATTATCTCTTTTATGTGGAAAAAAGGTCATGAAAGATGAAGGCTTTGAAAGAGTCCTCTGAAGACACAATGTGCTTCTGCAAAGGATTTAATTTGCCCTTTCTGTCTGCGAAGCCACATCAACTACACCCCCATAAGGCTTTAGGTCCTCTCGCTCATTAACACACCACAAGAGGCACATGTCATTTGCCCCAGTTTTGCAAGTTACAGCACACATTAGGAAGAGAAATCTTAGTAATTGTTCAAAGTCATAGTAATACACACAACAGCTGGAAACACCATGACATAACTCATGCTCCGCACTTCGATACTGGACCGCTCAGACAACATGCCTCCTAGCCCACCTTCTAGGATGGCTAAGCTGTTCTGAAGCATTTGTCATATGGAAAGTTTGTACAAAGCAGCTAAGCAACAACAAATTTAAAGCAGTCATATTAGTAAACAGAGAATCTGCCA
>VZTV01030242.1:0-86571 GCA_013400875.1 Anhinga rufa
GTTTTTTCAGATTTAATTAATTCAGTGGGAGTGCAAAATGTCTTACAGGCCATCTAGAAAATATGATATGTTAATTTCAGCATCTTAATTACAGGTTTTTGGTACATTTTATTTCCTCATTCAAGAATATTTTTGTTGCTTTGAAATCTTAATGTTGAAGTTAAAAACCATGGCCTGTTTCTGAATTCTTATCTGGCAGACTTAAAAGAACCAAGATATCTTGGTATCATTTAGATAAGTGTCATGCATATATCTTCAGAGAAATTACTTAATTTCTTATCTTTAATCTCAATTTCTGTGCACAGATTAGATGTGGAAATCATTAGTTTTAAAAGGTGCATGTATAGAAGTTATGCCAGAAGCTCCGGGCATGACCAGCCTTTACTTAATCTTCCTGTGCTTAAAAGTAGATTTCAGTTCCTATCTAATATGAACCCCCCCAAATTATCAAAAGTTTATGAACAAAATAGTCATTACAATGTAAGAGGAAATATTTAACAGAAGCAACAAAATGTTCCTTACACCTGAACCTAAATGATTCAGCGCAGATTGTCAGATACTGAAACACCTGTGAATGGGCCATCCGTCTGGCGAAATAAGTGGTTACTTGAATATTACACCGTTATGGTTAATATCACAGACATTTGTACATTAATCTCAGCGCAAGGTAGAAGTATGGGGAAGCAATCGTAAGCTCAGTGCACGTAAGATTCACTCGTGAAAATATGGAGGCTCCATGTGTGTAACTAACATGCTGCATGCTGCTTAAAACCCCATCACGAAATAAGGCTGTGACCTCCATTATAGCATCGGGGTTTCCATTTTGTTGCTTCCCTGTTTGTGTTTCCCCTTTCATTTCAGGGGCAAGAGGCACACCGCAGATCCTTGTCATCTGCTGATCAAAAGGTTTCTCCTTTAGCGTGATATCACTCAGTGTCTTGGGCCTCTGTTGACAGTGGCCTCAGTCTTCAGGTCCTGACGTGACTGTTGCTTTTCCTCCTAGGCTTTGATGGCTGCATTTCCTATGTCAAGTACGGCGGGGAGAGCCTTCCCTTTGCGGGCAAGCACAGCCTCGTCACTCTCTCCAAAACGGACGCCTCGGTGAAGATCGGCTGCCGCGGTCCCAACGTCTGCGCCAGCAGTCCCTGCTGGGGGGAGCTGATGTGCATCAACCAGTGGTATGCCTACCAGTGCGTCCCACCGGGCGCCTGTGCCTCCAGCCCCTGCCAAAACGGGGGCAGCTGCGAGCCCGGGGCACACGCCGGCTTCACTTGCAGCTGCCCCGAGGCGTACGCAGGACGGACGTGCGAAGCAGTGGTGGCATGCCTGGGGGTCTCGTGTGCCCCGGGCCATGAGTGTAGAGCGGGGATCAATGGTGGTCACATCTGCCTCCCGTCCCCGCACCCTGCCGAGCTCTCCCTGCCCCTCTGGGCTGTGCCAGCTATCGTGGGCAGCTGTGCGACTGTCCTGGCGCTGCTGGTCCTCAGCCTCATCCTCTGCAACCAGTGCCGAGGAAAGAAGTCAAAAGCCCCGAAAGAGGAGAAGAAAACGAAGGAGAAGAAGAAAAAAGGGAGCGAGAATGTGGCGTTTGATGACCCTGACAACATCCCGCCATATGGCGATGACATGACTGTCAGGAAGCAGCCTGAAGGGAACCCAAAACCTGATATCATCGAAAGAGAAAACCCATATCTCATCTATGACGAAACCGACATCCCGCACGCCACGGAGACGATCCCCAGCGCCCCGCTGGCTTCCCCTGAGCCCGAGATCGAGCACTACGACATCGACAACGCCAGCAGCATCGCCCCCTCGGATGCTGACATCATCCAGCACTACAAGCAGTTTCGGAGCCACACGCCCAAGTTCTCCATCCAGAGGCACAGCCCGCTGGGCTTCGCACGGCAGTCCCCCATGCCCCTGGGAGCCAGCAGCTTGACCTACCAGCCCGCCTACGGGCAGGGCTTGAGGACAACGTCTTTAAGCCACTCGGCATGCCCTACTCCCAATCCCTTGTCTCGGCACAGCCCCGCACCCTTCTCCAAATCATCGACTTTCTACAGGCACAGTCCAGCAAGGGAGCTGCACCTTGCCATAAGGGAAGGGAGCCCACTGGAGATGCACAATGATGTCTGCCAGCCTGGCATTTTTAACTACGCCACTCGGCTGGGGAGGAGAAGTAAGAGTCCACAGACCATGGCGAGCCATGGTTCCCGACCGGGAAGCCGCCTGAAGCAGCCCATTGGGCAGATCCCTCTGGAGTCTGCTCCTCCAGTGGGGCTGTCCATCGAAGAGGTGGAGAGACTGAACACCCCTCGCCCCAGAAACCCCAGCATCTGCAGCGCAGACCATGGACGGTCCTCTTCTGAGGAGGACTGCAGAAGGCCTCTGTCCCGGACGAGGAACCCGGCCGATGGTATTCCCGCGCCCGAGTCCTCCTCTGACAGTGACTCCCATGAGTCCTTCACCTGCTCAGAGATGGAGTACGACAGGGATAAGCCCATAGCATACACCTCCAGGATGCCCAAGTTATCCCAGGTCAATGAGTCCGATGCGGATGACGAGGACAACTACGGCGCCAGGCTGAAGCCCCGGCGGTACCCTGGCCGCCGAGGCGAGGGGGGGCCGGTGGGGGCACAGGCGACCACCGCCAGTGTCGGGGAGAGCTCCCTGCCCGTGAAGCTGGGGCAGCAAGCAGGAAGCTTCAACTGGGACAACCTCTTGAACTGGGGCCCGGGCTTTGGGCATTATGTGGATGTTTTCAAAGATTTGGCATCACTTCCTGAAAAAGCAGCAGCAGCAGCAGCAGCAGCAGCAAGTGAAGACAGCAAAGGTGGTACAACGAAGCCTGTTTCCAAGGACGGGGAAGCAGAACAGTATGTATAGGCGTTATCTCCTGGTATTGCCGCAGTGCAAAGCTGTGGGGGCCGGTCAAACCATTATATGGTTGTAGAAAAGCAAAGGTCAGCATTTGAACCCCAGGCCAGTTTGGTTGGAGGAGACTTTAAAAATAATAACCATTATGCTGCTGAAAGAGACTTAAAACGTTTTTAATTTAATTATGCTTGGATGAATTTATTTCTCCTGCATGCATTGTATTTGAAAACAAGATATTCGGCATGCAGCCTTTGAATAGGGTTCCCTATTTACCATTGTTTGGTTTGTGATTCTTAAATTAATAATGCTTTGTTCTGAAAATGAACTAATTTTTTTTTAATTGTGAAGGATGTGCATATTGTCTCCTGCTACTAACATTTTTTACAATGCAAGAGTATTGAGGATTTAATTTTCCTTAAGAAGTGCATGGAAGAAGGATGGTGAATGAAGGAATTACAGTAGTAAGTTGTCTCAGAAAATGTAGTTACCATATCCTGCAGTTGCTCACATGATGGATGTGATGAAATCAGCTTGAATAATTGCTGGCAACAGTGCTATAAGTCTTATTCCATACAAGAGGTGCTAGAAGCAGCTCGAGCCAGTCAGCACTTTAGGTTTTTTTCTTTTCAGCTTGTTTATTTGTTTGTTTGTTGGGGGGGGGGTTGGTGGGGTTTTTTTGTTTGTTTGTTGTTTTTTTTTTTAAATCTTTTGGTTTGGTTTGGTTTTTTGACAAAGTTGTGTGAGAGCTTCTGAATCTCTATGAAATATTTTGGGATGCCTAACCCCGATCCCTGCTCTCCCTACCCACAAGTGCTTCCAGTGGGAGGGGAGCAATGGGCATTTGTCAGCCCAGCCGGGTAGCCTGGCTCGCAGCAGCGGCCAGCGAGCGAGGGAAAAACCCCTCAGTTTCCACATCTCTTGGCCTCTCATCTCGGCTGTGCTGCTGCTGCAGTCCGTGCTTCTCCCCAGATTTCATTTTCCCATCTGTACTATGGAAAGGTAGGAAGAACACTTACTCGCCTACCTCACAGGGGTGTTGTGGGGACTAATTAGTTAACTCGTCTGAAGTGCTTAGACATTATAAAGCACTATAATAAGTATTATCGTAATTATTATTAAAGCACTGCCTAGCCTTTGTGACCTTGGAGTGGCATTTTCTGCATTATATGATTTTCTATGATGGAAACTTTGAAGAATTATTTATTGTATAGAAAATTACTGCACTCTAGCATTTTGGAGCGGATATGAGGGAAAACTACTTGTAGATTCATTAATGTAGCTTACTGTTTGTCCCAAATTCCCTAAAGTTTTAGGTAAAGTAGAACCTCACAAAGTCCTTACATTTTCATGCAGATCTGATGAACCTATTGTACTGTGTAAAAACTTCAAATTTTTTTTTTTACCTAAGCTGTGTTTTTATATCAATATTTTCCTATGCTGAATAGTTTTCTTACTTTCAGGGAAGGTAAGAAAAATACTTTTTTTACATTTGTTACTTATGTAACATCCATATTTTTCACATTTTTATAAATTTGTAACATACTGTATGCTTTCTACCTGTAAATGCCAATAATAGAATTAAAATATTTATTTAAAATCTTTAGTGTGTGTTATTTGAAACCTTTCAACTTTTCTCTCTAATTTCTACTCCTTGATCTTCACTTTTACAAGCCTTTCATTCAGAAAATGGGCTTTAAGAAGCAAGGTGATGATGTAAAATTATGCATTCGGAGTTGTGGTGGTTTAGCCCCAGCCGGCAACTAAGCACCGGCACTAAACTGGCAACCACGCAGCCGCTCGCTCACTCCCCCCCACCTGTGGGATGGGGGAGAGAATCGGGAGAGCAAAAGCAAGAGAACTCGTGGGTTGAGATAAGAACAGTTTACTAATTAGAATAAAAAAAAGGCAATAATAGTAATGATAATAACAATGATTAAGATAATATAATATAATAAAAAGGAAAACAATGAGGGAGAGAAACGAAACCCGAAAGGAAGGAAAACAAAACCAAACCCAAAACCCCACAAGTGATACAACCGCTCACCACCCGCTAACCGACGCTGCCAGTTCCCGAGCCGCGATTGCACACACTCCCCCCAGTCCCTGCCAACTCCCCCCAGTTAATATACTGGGCATGACGTCATATGGTATGGAATATCTCTTTGGCCAGTTTGGATCAGCTCTCTTAGCTGTGCCTCCTCCCTTCCTGGCTTCTTGTGCACCCGGCAGAGCATGGGAGGCTGGAAAAGTCCTTGGCTAGTTCAGCACTACCCAGCAACAACTAAACATCAGTGCGTTATCAGTGTTATTCTCATACTAAGTCCAAAACACAGCACTGCACCAGCTACAGTGAAGAAAATTAACTCTATCCCAGCTGAAACCATAACAGGAGTTCATTCACAGTGCTAGTATGACTGTAGAAATTAAATTAAACTCTCTGCAGAGGGGCAGCACAAACCCAGTGCACTTCTTGAAGTCCCACTGAGTCCAGTGTGGTTGTCCCTTACAAAAGGATGAATTTCACCAAGGGCGAGAGAAACATTCAGCATATCCCTCTTGTATTTCATGAGTGACCTTGATATGATCAAAAACCAGCAGGCTTCACCTGTCTCAGGAAGATGGAGGAGAGGTGGTATTGTGACGTTGTTGAGCCTAAGATAATGTCAAAAAGTACCAAATCTACTTTCCGGTTTCTAATAACATAATAAAACTCTATTTTAGTCCATAGGAGTTTATTAGTAGCAACTGGTTTTACATGTTAACCAACACTTCCACCTCCGCTCAAAGCTGAAGCTTTCCAGTGCATAGATAGTTTGGAGTGTGAGAACAAGAGCTTTCCTTAATAAAGCAGCGGCTGAACAATAAATAACTGCATTCTTGTATATTTATAAGAGAATAAATCAAACTTAGACAACTTGTTGGAGAATGCAAAGAGTGAAAAAGTTAAGACTGCAGGCAAGAGGTGAGTTCTGAGGTTACACTTTGAATTAGTGGTATTTTGTTTGAAGAACTTAGAACAAGAATAACAATTTGAGGGGTTTTTTATCTGTTACTTGTCTGGTTTAGAGGTTTTCTGGTCATCTTGTCTCAGAACTGACAATGAGGAACCTACTCCTTTTGGCTAAAAATTCTGACAACTTCATCTTGCCCCACATTAGCGAAAAGATAATATGGGCCAAAGTAGCTCACATTTGTATGTAAGTAGTTTCGTCTGAAATAACAAGAGTTCCACAAATTATTTCGGAGTTTGAGAAGCTGCTGTAATTAAACATCTGCTAAAAAGCTGTATGTTTAGTTTGAATATTATCCTTTAATACAAACTGTACCACATCCAAGCAGTGATTTTAATAACACATGAAAACTTTAACAAATGAAATCTTTTAAATCTAACACCAAACATATTGAGAACTGCATTATGCCAGTTACGCATTCTGAGATTATCAAAAAATGTTGGTAAAGGAAAATAATGTGCAATGTGGACTTAGACAAAATTTATGTCACAACTTTAATGCAGTTTACAGTTTATCGAATTGTAGTGTATTCCTCTAAATTTTGACACTTTATGATAGAGAAGAGTATATTTTACTGATTTCCTCATTTCCCTGTTTCTGAAAAGCATAGAGATGTTTCTGACACTTAAACATATGATCCATTTCTGCCTTTTTTTTTAATTCTTTCATGATGAGGATCAGAAAAGGGCTCCAAATGAATCATGTGAAACAATCATCCAAAGTTGTTAGAGTCGTGAGGAGTGAGCTGCATAATTCCCCTCGTTCATCATCAGAACTGCATGGTCTTGTTTCAAGATCTGGGACATATTATAGGTCACAAATATATGGAAAGGAAAACAGTCTGCACGGCTCACTTCAGTGCACAGGAGCCTCCAAACGCATCTCCCGTCAGCAATTTGACTTAGTGACCTATCTTTCTGCTAGTAGCCTGCAGAGAGTCACTCCTGTTTCTTTCCTGTGGGATGAGGAAGGGAACTGTGCCACTGTGTACACCTTCTTCTGGAGGGCTACAGCTGAACTGTTGTTGCTGTCTCAGATGGGGATGTTTACTCCCGATGACTACTCAGATGAAAATGGACAGGCATATGGCAGATTTACTCCGCATTCTCTTGTGTACCCATGAAAAGGAAAACATAACAGAGTTTTGAAATACTGTAATTTAAATTTGCTGTTATTAAAAGAAGTGAAATCTAGATTTGTCTGATTCAAGACCTTCCAATATTTTTCATCAAATTATAGACTAAATTATAGATTAAATAAATTAATAGACACACGATAGCAAAAAGTAACATGAAGTCCCACATTCTGGTGAAAACATCTGCCATCGACAAGTGGACCATGAGTTCTCACTGCAGACCACAACCTGTGTCAAGAAGTATTGGTTAGCAGTGCAAAATCCAGCTGGAGCTGCGTTACTCAGGTCTGGAAACGAGAAGGCTTGGGGTAGGAAGGGGGTGCTTTCAAAAACAAAAGGTGGAGCCAAACACTCCTCAGAGGTGCTCAGCAAAAGGGCTAGAGCCGCCAGTGGTCACAAGGTAAATTCCCACTGGATATGATGGAGACTTCTGGCAACGGGAGCGGTTAGGTGATGGAAGAGATTGCCCTGCGGTGTTGTGGCATCCCTGTCCCTGGAAATAGTTGAAGCTTGCTTAGACGACATACTGATGAATTTCATCTAACTTCATAGCTGGCCTTGCTTTGAGCGGGGTATTGGACCGCCGGACCTCCAGCCGTCTCTCCCAACCTGAACGATCCTGTGATTCCAGGTATGTCCAGCACCCTCCATTTCCCCTTCACCTTGTTATAGAAAGAAATGGGTGAGCTGTGCTGCCCTGGAGCACCACCCCTCTAGCACTGATACATTTGAAAATCTTTCCATCAGAGTCACAAATGAGGAGTGTGAAGGGCACCCTGAGCTGATATCAGCAAAATAATCCAGCTTTACTACATCAGTTTACCGTATTTCATTTATTTCTTCTTCATACATAGTTTTTGCCAGCCAGCTCCTACAGGTGATAATCTCAAGTGCCCCGGGATGATGTGTTGTGTGCTTTTACTGATCACCTCCTGTGGCACTTTGAGAGTGCTGTCTTTTTTATTGTATCATAGGTTATATTTCTGAAGCACAAAATTCAAATTATAATATTATCTTTCAGTGTCAGTATTTAATTTTAGAATGTTGCTATGTAAAGGCACTTGCTTAACTGAAATCTGTAGGAGACTCCTAATTAATATTTTCTGTTGTGGATCTCTTGAAATTTGGGAAGGAGAATGAGGAGAAAAAGATGATTAAAAAAGGTTGTTATTTTTGGAAGTAGGACTGGGGGAAGTAGAAAGTGAAAAGGTTGATCTCCCGGCTTTCTCATGATAGTGGTTTACTGTTCACCCTTCTATCCTTTTCCATGTCCATCTACGTATTCATTGACAATCTTTCCTCTGCTCTGTGCAGTCAGTTGCTTTGTTCATCCCAATGTACTCACTTTGCTTTTCTATAACTAACATTTAATGAGGGTGACTGACAGCATGTGTTCAGGTTGTCGGTGAGCATCACAGCCTGTCTTTTTTGAAAATCTGGATATTTACACTCAACTGGCCTTTCCTGTATTTTGTATGAACCTCACTTTTCATTCAGTCAAGGCTTACAGGATCTTTTTCAGCAAATAAATCATTTGGATTCTTAGTAATTTTTACAGCCTTTTCTTTTTTCCAGTGACTTCCAGGTTTTATCATCCTTCTGTACTGAGATGATCAGCAGTAGAAAGTGTCACTAAGTTGGATTTTGTGTTTAAAAGTACCTTTATCTCTGGCCTTCACAAAGTAAATTCTCAACAGAATCACTCTTTGGTTTTATGGCCACGTGTATTTCATTTAGGAGCATGTACAAAAAATAAATAAATAATGGCATTGTAATAGTAGCAGGCAAATTTCTCAACAACTTCTAAATGTAAGGGAAAGAGTCTACAAAAGCAGTGCCAGAAAGTTTGGCAACCTGCTAAAGCAAAACCGCAGGGCATTTCAGTTGATTGCATTCTCCATTGGGAAGAAAATACTGACAAGCGTGTCTACCACTAATGGTGAAAACTGCTTGACAACCAGCTAACCATGAGATGCCTTCATAGAGACCGTGCAGAAGCCATCTTGTGCAGGGTACCTGTCGGACCTGGCCACCTTGCAGGCCTCAGCTGGGATCCACTTCCGACAAAACACAAGGCCAGAAGCTCTTACAGCGTGCTTTGAGTTTTTTTAAGAGTCTTAGCTGAGGGCGAGTTCAAAAGTAATACTATCTTTTGCCTCAGAGCAAAGTGAAGGGCTGGTTTCCAGGGGCTGCTCTGAAGTAATTCCACATGAATGACCAAAAATCTGTTCCTCTAATTTGCCATTTACTAGTAGGGAAGAAAAAGGCTCTCAATCTGTGGTTCCAAGGAATTATTTCATTTTGAGGGATGGATGCAGTTTTCAGAAGTTTCCACCAACTTGGCTTGAGCTCCTCAAGCCCTTTTACAGCTCAGAACTCACGAAGGGCTGTTTATGGGAAGACCCTACACAGTGCCTTCAGCCAGTCATACGGCAGCATGCTCTGCCTGTTCTTTGTGGTTGTTATGGATCATACCGTGGCTGCTTGCAGCTCTACATCATCCCGTATCTTACACAATCTTCCTGCTTCTCTGCTTTCAGCCTGGGGCAAAATGAGGATCCAGCAAGGCGTTGCTTACAACTGGAAAGCACAA
Organism: Anhinga rufa; assembly: GCA_013400875.1. Taxonomy (NCBI): domain Eukaryota; kingdom Metazoa; phylum Chordata; class Aves; order Suliformes; family Anhingidae; genus Anhinga; species Anhinga rufa. The sequence continues at coordinate 9,617 of VZTV01030242.1, forward strand.
CTAACAATAGACAGAGAATGAGTAGAACTGGCTCCTCCTAACCACTGGTAAACGGGACTGCTAAAGTAAATGCATTTAACTTAAAATTAAATCCTTTTATAGGGAGCATTTTCAGAGATTCATCAAACAGTGTGAGCTAGAAGAAAACAAAGACGAAAGCCCAACATGCAAAAATTTGTTTCAGTCAAGACAAATCAGCACCATACCGATTAAAAGCCGAAATCATGACAGTCTTTCTAGAGCTATCTGAAATATCACCCACCTGAGCCCCAAGGACGACATGTGATATTTCAGATAACTCACATGTTGTGTCACCTACTATGTTAAAATCTTCAAGAGAAGAAAGTGAGATAGCTTGGGGTGGAAATCATAAAGCAGTAGTCACTGAAGATCAGAAACTTCAGTGTGAAAAGATGTGCTGGACTGAAAAGCTGGGAGTAAAAGAGGAGATCAAGGGAACAGCAGCAGAACACAGAAGGCCGTGATGGAATCAAAATGTTATATATTTTTCCCAAGGACCTCCACCCTCATCAAACACCCTCATTGCCACAATCAGCATACACAAGGGAACAGTTCAGGTGTGTGTGATCAGCAGCTATTGCGTAGCCTGAAAAAAAATACGTCAGCAGAAACTCCTCACAAAGGCGGAAGGTTTTACGTACATGTGCATAGGTTGATGCGTACACAGAGCAACACATGGATGTAGACGTTCATGAACATGCTTTCCATTTGGCAATTAATACCTTGCAAAATTCCTGGCAAGGCTCCATGATTGGAAAACAGATTAGCAATATCTCTCCCCCCAGTAATAAAAAAATCAAGCCACTGTTCCATATAATTCTGTGCATTCTCTTAAAATACTGTGACTCTTTGTGCAGCCCTTCGGACAAGGAGTGGGGAAAATAAACAGGTCCCTGTCTTCCCGTTCATTGGCTTATTTCCCCTGAGTCTTTTAAAAGCTAGAGTCTGATTTAGTAATTAGTGTTTATTCTTGCATATCTTGTGCAATTAGCTAAAACAGCAAATTAGGGAATAAGAAATAAACATTAATATAAAAACCAAACATTAATATAAAAGAACACATACCGGATGAGAAATGGATATTGTTGAGTCATTCAAAAAGCATACTTTGGTGTAATGATCTAGAATACTTCCAAATATGTGTTGTAATTTCCTTTAAAATACAACTCCCTCTTAATAATGTAAGTCTTTATTAAAACAGTTTGTTAAACCTTGGCAAAGACATTATGTGACAGCATCATTTTATAAGAATTCCTTGTAGTTTGTAGAAAGCTAAGTAAGAACTGGAATGGTTTGTGTGTCTCAAAACGACTGCTGGTAAGCATATTAAAAAGCAAAAGGAACAATTTTTTACCGGTTTTTTTACACCTGTAGAATTCATTGCAATCATCAAAAGAGGCTGGACTTCGTAGAGCCACGTAACGCCATGTGGCAGAGAATACCAGTTTTGTAATGATGTGGAGATAAGGCTGATGACACCTCCCCACTTTGCAGAAGGGTGTTACAATTGACAAGACACGTTATTAGGAAGAAAGCTACCACACCGTAGTACCAGAGGCAAGATGCTAGTTTTGAGAAAGAGCGGTGAGATCTGATACAGAAAACCCGCCCTCAGCCTCAGAACGCTTGGACTAGGCTTGGGTCCCAAATGCAGCCGTTGCTTGTGGTGTTGCCAGGACAGCATTCATAACTGCCTGGGAATTTCTGCCTAAATATCTATTTACAAGGGAGAAAATGCTTTTGCAATGGGGCGTTGACTGGCATTTCAGTCTGAACCCATTACTGTCACCAAGAAAAAGGACAGGCAAAAGCTTGTCATCTCTGTTCCAGACACCTTTCTTGTTGTCCATGTTCTCCTTCATAAGCTCTTTGGCTGAACAGGTGAACGAATAATGTTTTGGGACGGCAGGGAAGAAGCATGTTTTCTAATGATGGCCGCAGAAGCGTGACGATCAATAGCAAGTATTCCTTTTCTTTAGGAAACTCAACTTGAATGTCTTCTGAAGGAAGTGAAGGAGGCTCTGAGGACAGCCGAAGACAGTTCTTGGCTTTCATATCCCTCTGTGCCAGAACTGTACAACCTGAGGACATGTTCCCCTTCCCAGAGCCAAGACCATGTCGGGACACATAACCATTCCTCCAATTTTATACTAATTTTCCAGTGTGTGGGCTGGGAAGGAGTCACTGTGCCTGCTGGTTAGGTACTGACCCATCTGACCCATCATTCAAGCAGAACGCCCTGACAGCCTAGGCACTGTTACGCTAACAGGTACTGGCTCAGAGAAACCCCTGTGTGGTTTGATCTGACTGCTGTTCTGGTTTTGAATTAGAATGTATATAGGCAACATAGACTGGACACTAGATTTTGTTTGAGATTTAATCAAAACTGAAAGCACTTAAAGGTAACAGCATGTAAGAATGCAATCCTTTAAAAGCCAAAAATGAATGTATCTAATCTACAGGAGCACCCCAACATTTCAGCAATTGTATTATAAAATTGCAGAAAACTCTGGCTCCCCGAAATGCCACAGGAAAGCCAAATAACCAGATTATTTTAACCATATCAAGTGTACTTCCATTAAAATTGTCCGCAGATTCTACAGTGCACTGGTTGCACTAACAGCACCACCCAATCACTCAAAGCACAGCAAGCAGAAAACAGATCCTGAGGGAACAAATAGGTCCCAGAGGATGAGAACAGTTCCCTACTTCTCCTGAAGGAGCTCATTCCTGGTAAATGCCAGTGATGATACTCAAAACTAGCCTCAGTTTTGTTAGAAAATTACTTTTCAGCTAGGCCAAATCATGCACTATGGGTGTCATTTGGGGCTTTTCTAATCCTGTTATGAATATAGTTTTGATCCATTTTTTTTCCAAAGTAGCTTGCAGCTTGAGTCATCTGAAAGAGGTAAGAAATATTCTCATTACTTCAACATAACTGACTTTCGTGATTGAAGTTTTTAATTGTAGTAAGGAGTAGTTTATCATGAGGGAGATTATATTAAATTATATGCACTTTGACTTCTTTTCCTAGTGTTAGCAGAGATTCCGTTGTTTGCTGTTCTGTACCCCATTTGGCTGGCTTTCTCAATATTAGTTTTGCTCACCTGTTCATAGCATTAGAACCTACAACAGGTTTTTATTAAGCTAACACTGTGGACAGCAATGCATGTGAAACCTTTCAATACCGCTCAGCAGCGATGGGGGCCCTTCTTCCTCATCGATTTGAGTACACTCACTGAATAATTGCATCTGACAACGTTCTGAAGCTTTGTCGAAGTTTCCTTTGCCTTCTGATTTTTGTTGCTTCTATTCTGACTTTAAGATGTCCCTGGAAGTTTGTCACGGGAAATGAACTTGGCTGTTTGTTTTGTTTTAAGTGACATTCAATACTCTGAAGAAAAAGAAGTGGAGTATGACAAATCCGTAATTGTGTCTATTATTCTTTTTCCATCCATGAAATACCTAGGCATGCACATATCTAACTGTTCTGCTCGTGCAGTACACTATGTCCTGGGTTTTTAATAGGACTTCTCTGTAGCTAGTTTAGCAGTCTAGGACTGAGGTTTTTTTTACACTTATAAATGAACGTTATGACTTTGTAGAGCACTGAGAGTGAAAAACAAAGCTGCAGAGCCTATAGCGCTTGAAAAACAAAGGTAATAAGGAAAACCATGGAGTTCATGCCCAACAAGCAACAGGTTATAAAGCTAAAATATGCCCTTGATAAATGTTTTTAATAAGGTGCAGATTCCTAGGCTTAACTGCCTTATACTGGGTTTCACTCTGAAGGGTTGACAGTCCTGACGCAAAACTGGCCCCAATCTGCTTAAACAAGGATGCTTTGCTGATCTATAGCAGCTGAAGAGCTGAATCTTCGTGGTTAGTTAAAAAGAACAGCACAGGTCCCCAAACATCTGCGAGCAGATTTCTGTCCCCTTGGCGACATGCGTGTATGGTTGTGAATTGGCCAGTCTGGGTGAAGCGCATTAGCTGAATTCGATGCCCCTCCTGTAGGTGTATGCAGGCTGTCTTCCCACCGATGCACTGAGAAACCAGCTGCATAAAGTGTTGACTCAAATATTTAAACTTCCCATGTTAGGATTTATCATGGCACAGTTTACACACACCAGGGATTTCCCTGTGTCGTGGTTTAGCCCGGATCAACAACTAAGCACCACGCAGCCGCTCGCTCACTCCCCCCCGGTGGGATGGGGGAGAGAATCGGAAGAGTAAAAGTGAGGAAACTCATGGGTTGAGATAAAGACAGTTTAATAGGGAAAGAAAGAGCCGTGCATGCAAGCAAAGCAAAACAAGGCATTCATTCACTGCTTCCCATGGGCAGGCAGGTGTTCAGCCATCTCCAGGAAAGCAGGGCTCCATCACGCGTAACGGTGACTTGGGAAGACAAACGCCATCACTCCCAATGTCCCCCACTTCCTCCTTCTTCCCCCAGCTTTATATACCGAGCATGACGCCATATGGTGTGGGACATCCCTTGGGTCAGTTGGGGTCAGCTGTCCCGGCCGTGTCCCCTCCCAGCTTCCCGTGCCCCCGGCACAGCGTGGGGAGCTGAAACAGTCCTTGACTGGCGTAAGCGCTACTGAGCAATAGCTAAAACATCTCCGCATTATCACCACTGCTTCAGCACAGATCCAAACATAGCTCCATACTAGCTGCTGCGAAGAAAATTAACTCTATCCCAGCTGAAACCAGGACACCCTGCTAATTAACTAGTGCCACTATCAACACGCGCCATTTCGCCTTTGGCCGCAGTTATTAGAGCATCGCTGTGTTAACAGTTATTTGTGCCCTCACAGACACTGACGGCTTGTGTGGATCTCAGTGGTTACAGGCTGCTGTATTTCGGAATTAACACAGTAAGGGTTCGGTTGTACTTTTAAAGGAGTGAGTCAGAAAAGTCTTATTCTGGCAACAGGTGGGTTCACAAGTAAGCAGGGAAACAGCGTGCCTGGGGAAACCTGCATTTCAAACCCGTGTATTGACACACATGGTAACTGACGGTTTGGACAAGGTGCTCCAGCTCCTTAAAAAGGCAGCTGACTTACAAACACTAGTGGTCTGCAAATGCTATCGTTTTTCACTGGCTGGCAAGGGGGTTATACGGATGAAGAACTTGCTTTGGTTCCACACTGCTGTGTGTCTGTTGGCTACCACGGCATGACAGCATCCCTGAGGGGTTAAAAAAAAACAGATTTGAAGCAAACAAGGCTGCCACCTGTGAACCTCTTTTGCCTTCCTGCCTAGAAAAGATTTTGCTTCTCTAATAATAATTATTTATTAGACTTCTTCTACATCTTTGACTTAAAAATGCAATATGCAAGACGTCAAGGGATGAGGCAAACAGTGTCTTAAACAAACAAAGCCTCAGCTCTGGGTCCAATGTCCGGCTCGTGTGATATTTGCTGTCTAATAACACTTCCATAGCTGCACTGAATTGCCTCCTTAGTTTTGTAAGTGTAAGGAAGAGATTAATCCTCCCAACCCACCCCCAGCCCTGCTCTGTATTTTATACACCTACAGCTGTAGGACATCTGCTGAGACAGAAGATTCTACATAAATAAGATGTTAATGTAAAAAATGTTATTTACATTACCTAAAAGGAGAACTGTTAGGGAAATGTCCAAGAGGCTGTGTATCTTTCCTGTGACGGCTGGATGGAAGTTCCTAAACAAAAAGCAGCAGGCAACCTAATGTTTTCAAGGGGTCCTTTACATTTTTGTAAACTCTAAGAGTTCTGTGGAAAAAAAATCTTTTGAGGTTCCTTTTCCACAGCCCTTTATGGTCTTATTTGTCCTATTGTACTTTCCTTTCTTCTTGTTCTAGTGGGTTCTTTCCCCTGCTTATTGAGGCTTAAAAAATGATTGGGAGGGTCACACAGAACTTCCAGATGACCTTCCATACCAGAAGGAGAGAGGAGAGGAGAGGAGAGAAATCCTTGCCTACCTTTGAAAGGCACCAGGGTTCAGCTTCCAGCATGAGCCTTTTCTTTTGTTTTTCTTTCTTCTCGACCTAATTTGATCCCAAAATAGTCAACCATCACACAGATCTGTTTTTTCTTAATCTTCTTACTTGATCCCAGGTACAGTCTTACGATCGGCACTGTGCTGTACATCCAGGGATTTGGGCCATACAACCCTGTTTTCAGAAGACGCATGTTACCTGAACAACTATTTTAACAAGGTTATGCAGATCCCACTGCCAGAGAAAGGATCGCAGCCAATTTCCCAGCTACGGGATCACTAAAGGCAACAGCTTCTGAGTTTTCACAGCCAGCATTGGGTTGTGAGGGTGTGAAAGGCAAGCAGCTCTGTATTGCCACAGCTGCAGCTGCACCAAAGAGGCTGTACTGCTCTTCTGCTGCAGAAAACCATACCAAAGTGACCTCGATTTTCAGGATTCCTTTTTCTTGATTATACTAATCTCACATCTAGATAGAGGCGACACACAAGGAGTTGCCTATCGATTATAATCACTTTTGTTACAGAGAAAGAAGTTTCTAGGTTTGCCAGACTTCAGCGCTGATACGGCAAGCACAGTCAGCAGGGGAAAACATGCCATGTCAGCAATGTAATATGAATAAATCAAACCATCAAATTATTTGTGGTTGGATGTTTGTTTCATGACTCTTTTGTCATTCAGCCGCCCTTCTCTTCATCGTGTTTTCTTTCTTTCCTGCTAAACCGCTTTGACACATTTTCCACTCTATACGTCACCAAAGATTGCTGCCCTGGGAGCGGCTGTGGTAGGACACATTCCTTCCTCTTTATCCCTGATTTCTGACATTTATATTGAGGGAACGGCCCTTCAGAGTGCAAGCGGGTGCTCCTGGAGCTCAGAGATCACCTCGCTGCTCCCTGGCATCTCTTCTGCTGGGGATGTAAACTATCGCTCTGTACCTACTTGCTCACCACAGAATTAAAGCAAAATAAAAAGATAAGCACAAGCAAAGCTGTGAGGTCTCCTGCTGATGGGGTAAGATGTGAGGGTCTGGTGAGATCATGTTATGTTGCAAGGATGTTCAGTTGCTCGTATAAAGTCCGATCATTTCCAAATTATGTTGATCCCAAATGTTTAGATCTTTAAACTTCTATGAGGTATTAATGTGTTTTAGGTTATTCTTGACAGTTTGAGTCCAGCAACCAGTTACCTAGAGCCTCTGTAATACTTTTGAGCCAATGCAGGACTTTTGTTCGCAGCCCACTTGGATCTGATTTACATGATCACATCTCTGTTTCCCAGCTAGCTTTGCAGAAGCTAATCGAGCAGAAGAGAACCAAACCTGGCTTCTTGTACGAGCCCAGGCATTCAGTGGAGCTCACAGACTGGAACTGGCAGGGCTACTTGTGACCGTCAGTGCCCAGACCAGGACTGCCCAGAGCCATATCCAGTCTCAAAGCAGTGTAAGGGGCACCGGCTTGGTGAAAAGAGGCAGGCTTTATTAGCGTGAGAGCCACAGCACAGCAGGGACTTTGCTGCTGGATGTAACCCAAGTGACCAGAGTGGAACAAGAAAAGAAATAAAGGAGAAGTGAGGCTGCTGCATGGTAAGGCAGTAAAACTACCTGATGGTCACAGAGGTGCACACACACGCAGACTCCACGGGGATCTTGTGCAGTAAAAGATCCCGACACGATGTTCTTGCTCTGAATGTTTCCTGCTGTTGGTTTGGCTCCCGGGCTAAGAGCTGCTGCAGGCTACTTCCCTCCTGCCTTGGCAATGGGCTAAGGGCATTGCTTTTACAGGCTCATTCAGTCCTACAATAAAGAGTGAGCCTTCCAGGTAAATGGCAGAAATCTTATGAGCTCTAAAAGCAGTTTCTCGACAGCTTTGGATCTGATAACAAATGACCCATGCTTTGGACAGGTTTGTCTTTAAAATGCTATAAACAGCAAATTAATTTCTCAGCAGTCTTTTAGAGTCATTAAGTATTTTAGTATTTGTTATTTACTCACTGTGTGCAGTTATGACATATCTACTATCCTGAAGCCTAAACACACAGCATTGACTTGAATCACTTTGGAAGGACCTCCAGCACTGGCCTCCTTTCCTTGCAATGAGTGACAGCAAACGAACTGCTTGTCTTCAGGTGCTTTAAGGAATGTGTGTTTATGGTAGTTGCTGATCTTAGTTTTAATGTTTCTACCAGGCCTGTGCTGAAAGACACACCATGTTTAGCAACTATCTCTTTTGGACTCTCAGTCTTGGAGAATGGGCTAATGGATTTCTTTGTGTACTGCTTTTCATTTGGTGCTATTTCTCCAGCAGCTGTTACAAAAAGAGCTCTGTCAAATGCTGCACTCCAGGTTTGTATGCATAAGAAAACATGTATGTGCAAAATGGACGGAGGAGAACTTTTGTTTTTAAAACAATCAGATGCCATTCCTTTTTACCTTACTGAAATTCTTATTATTCCACAAACCAGTCTCTTCCTTCCCAGCTGTACCTGGGTCTACCTCTCTGGGATGTGGCACAGTGTGTGGGGGTCAGGCAGCATGCAGCTCTTCCCAGTGTGCTGCAGCTCTAACCCACATCACACACCCAGGCTCCTGGGCGTAGAAGCCAGAGGTGCGTGCACAGGATGGTGTTTTATACCTGAACCTAGGTGCTGAGAGGCCCTCCTTAGGATAAGAGCATCCACAAAGTTTCACAGTTGAAATGGAGACACACAAGAAGCAATATGGGGTTAAGTGGTTGGATGCAGCTGAAAACATCAAAACTTTTTCTTCAAGCTATACACAAAAATATTGAAGTAGCCTTCATTAATATGTCTAATGAGTTAGCTTTTCCCTGGGCCAGTGGGATTTGGGGTCAAGAATCAAGAACAAAGAGAAAAATATACATATGCTATGTTTTACACCATAATGCTCTGGTCACCCACTAACCAAAAATGCTGAAATAGCTAAGTAAATGAATTCGTCTGATGCAGAACCACATGAAAGAGTGCCTTAAGGAGCTCCCCACTGCAGATTTGCCACTCTCTGTTTTTTCCCCTAAGGACACCAGCTGTGGTTTATCCTCTCCTCCCCTCCTTCCCCCACTTAAAAAGTGCTACATTCTCGCTGAAATCTCCATTCCCAAAACAAAGAGAATCGTTAGTTACTGACATTTAAAGACTACCAAATCTTCCTCTGTCTGAACCTCATCTCAGTAATATATCAGGATGATGTACCACCCTTTGCCAGAGCAAGTCTCACCTGAAAGAACTCAGGCTATAGGGCTCTGTTGAGACAACCTTCTGGTTCCTCCTCGAATAGAGGATTATCCTCCAAACTCTGTGCTCCAAATCCTGGATCTAAGTAGTGATAAGTGGGCAGCATTTAGGCCCATTTCCTAGTTCCACAGTCTGCAAAGAACTGGGGTAATTGATCTACATTTTGTTGTTCAGTCTTTCCTGGCTTTGGATGACTTTTTCCACTTGTTTATACTGCATTTCTTTTAGCAGTTTGTGATCTGTGTTTGGCTGATCGATTATAGCTAGAAGCTGTAAATCTAGGAAAAAACTCCAGAGAAAATGTAGCACTTAGCAAAGTGCTGATGGAGGCACACCGAAACAGAAATTTAACCCTCTCTCGTCCACAGAAGATCCTCACGGTGCTCAGCATTGCTTGACTGGGCAATGAGAAAAAGTTGTGTTGTGAAGAGACGGTGTTTCTCTTTGTGACCATTCCCCACTCCCCCGCCTTGCTAATTAAAGGCAGATTTATGTGGCTTCATTGATACTAACAGGGGTTAGAGCTGCATGGGGGTATGTGAATTTCGTGAGAGCTTTGTCACTTCTAAAGGACTGATAGCGCAAGTGTTGCTTTGCTTACTTGTGTCAAGGCACCTAAGGCTTTGGGAGTAAATCTCCTATGTGTTTTGGGAATAATACTAGTCATAATAAGACCCATTCAGCGTTTCATGCCACAGAGTACAATTATATGCTCCTCTGGTGTGCAAGTTCAATGCTGTTAATCACAAAATGTTCCACATTGTCCCCTTTTTTGATGGTTTTAGCTGGGAGAGCTGTTATATTCAGCTAATGAAACTTTGTATTGCTTGGAGGAATCGTTCTTTAAATAGCAGATAGAAAGGGAGCATCAAAAAATCAGGTTTGATTGCATGCTTTGCCATGCAGAAAGAAAAAACACCCATGCTGACCTCTTCCATTGCAGCCTAGTGTGAGCAGCCATGATAGACCTCAGCTCTCGAGCAAGCCCGGGATCTACCTGCTCTCCAAACACTGATTTCAGCCTATCAATTTTACGTTTGTTAAAGCCAGTCTCAGGTCTCCAATTTACTCCGATGGTATATCAGAGTGCATGACTACAAGGAGGTAGCGATTGCTATCTTTAAGGCTGTCAAAGCAGCCCTGCATTAGCTGTGTGCTCTGCCCACATGGCCCCTATATAGCATTACATAAAGCAGAGCCCTTCTGTGTCTCACCAGTTATATAGTTCCTTGCATAAACTTTTTCTATAAAAACAAAAAGCTAAGCCAGCATCTAGAGATTCCAAAATATGGAGTTATCAGGACCTAATTACTTTTCTTTTCATTTCATAATAATGGGAAACATAGTAGAGTGTTGTCAAAGTGCCTTATTTCTATAAATGCTGTTGGAAGAGTCTGCTAGCATTTATATTGTGAAAGAGTTCATTGAAATAAAGATAGACTTATGGATTAACTGGGAGCAAACATCTGACCTTACGACAGCAAAAAATAGCAATATTGTTCTTGCTATCTGCACATTGTCTTTACAAGAGCACTCTTCTTTGTGTCGCTGGGTGGTTCTTTTTTTGGAGGGGAAGGGTTGTTTTTAATACTCAATGATAAGAAGACCCTGAAAAATAAATAAGCTTGCAGGGATTCTGGGATTTGGGGGGGGTAAGGGGAGGCGGGACTGCCCTCAGTAACCCATTGTGTTTCCAAAGCTTTACTCTTTCAACAGCCTGGCTCTGGAGTCATGACTCGGTATGTTTATTATTGTATTATCATTGTATATATTGACAGTCTGACCAGTAAAACTCCACTAGCATCGTTCCACAAAATGCTGGTGTGAGAAAACAGTAATGACTGTCCAAAACAGTACTTGCTGAAGTTATTTTCATCTGTCAAGGAACTAGCAAACTACAGTGAGTTTGTTCATATGGCCCCTTTCTTTCCCTTTTTACCCTTCTGTTTTGTGACTTCCTCCTCTCCTGCCCCCTTGTTTTTTTTACCCTTGTGGCATCTGACCAGGCCACAAAATATTTGGTTGCATTTTTCAGGAGGGAGGGAGATAATCAAGCTAAAACCTCATCCCAAATTCACCAACAGACTTGATAACGGTCTGAGCTGGTGGCAGGGATGGGAACAGAAACTTGAGAGCAATTGCTTTCAAATTCCCAGTACTAAATTACAGTCAGGCCACCTCTGAGACTGCATCATAAATTAGCTGCCCCAATTTAATCATCTACAATAGCTTCAACACAATTTCTGCCAGCTGTCATAAAGGTGAGGCAAAACACCCATTTGGTTCTGGGTTGATGCCGCATCACCCACCCTCTACCTCCCCACCACTCCTTCCTCACAGACTAGCAGCCTTTTTTTTTGCCTTTTTTCTTTTCTTTTCCTTCTTGACTAATTACAATCAGATTCTGGGCTAGTCACTAGTCAGAGCATCAAGTCAGTCAAAGTGCCTTGCATTTCTATAGTCTCGAAATGCAAATGAGGATTGAAAAAATCCTTTTCAGAGAGACAAACTGGTGTTAGCACCGAGGGAAGGGCACAATCTAGCACCTATCCAGCCCTCAGTGCTTTGGAAAATATTTTCTTCTGAGGCTGAGTTATCTGAGGTGGCACTGACTGCTAGATGTTCCCCAGCTGATAGCACTGATTGCCAGACGTCCTTTGGCTGAGCAGCATCTGTCCTGGCGGACCCGGGCGATGGGGCTGGGGCTGCAGAGCCACACTGGTGCTCTTGGTGAGGAAGAGACAAAGAGCAGCAGTGCTGGTTTGTGAAATCCACCGTGGGCCTGTAGCCTCATAAGGAAAAATATGCCTTACTAGAAGGCAGTAATTGGCAGAAAAAAGGGAGAGGGAGAACTCGGCCTGAGTCTCCATTCTCATTAGTTTTAAATTAGTGGAACTCCTTTGGCTTCACGGGAGTGATTTCTGATTTACGCTGAGATAACTAGGATCAGAATCAGATGCAAAACGTATCGAAAACCTTTGTGTTTACAGCTGTGTGACAGTCCTGCAAAAATAGCCTGGCTAACGCTGTATTGTGCTGGGCTGCCAAGAGGCCAGTGCCCCGCAGGGCACCGCCCAGCACCCTGGTGCCCTGCCGCCAAAGAGAAGCACAGCACAGCAATGTTTTGTCACCAGCCTCGCGTCGTGCAAAACTCCACTGGCGTGCTGGGTGTCACCGTCAAGTATGTAGTGCCTTTTTCACAGAGGTAAGGAAAATCCATTAGCAGAATCAATCTCTGCTTCAAGAGGTGACCTCTCCACAAGCAAAAATGCTCATTCAGTTAAATACAGTTTGCTGATAAATAGCTTATGATGGTGATGAAGGCGGGCATTGCCATGATTATTTATACTCTGTTATAGTGTATCTGCTGTGACAAACTGCACTGCCGGTCCTTCAAGCCTTATTTCTCAAAATGAAATATTCACTCAGCAGCCAAGCTTGTTTTTGTAATTAATAACATTTAAAGTGACAGAGGCTTAGTTTCTCCCTACAACTTTTCTTTCAATACTATTTACACTGCAGAGATTCATTGACTTCTTTCAGTCAGTACCAGTTAAACATAACCTAACGTTACTGAGGTTTGCTGTTTCTTGATTTTTTTTCCTAATACTTCTGTTACACTGATTGCATTTTAATCGGCTAGGAAATCGGCAGAGTCTGGAGGAGGCAGAAGAACTGAAACCTGAGAGAGTCAGTGTGTTACAGCAAGCCAGCCTGCTCCGTGGCGGCTCCGAAAACTATCTGCTCTCTGCTGACAGCGAATTTTCATAGCGTGGGCTTTGCTCAGGGTGACATCTGCACTTCTGTAGTTTTAAGCAGCTCAGGCTGTGCTCTCTCAGACATGCACTGAGGTAACCAGGAGCAGAATATGATTTGCAAATTAAACCTAACAGTGAAACCAAAATAATGACTCCATAGCAGAGTCATTCATGTCATTCAAAAGCCTTTAGTATGCTATGGGTGAAATTTGGGCTGTTCCACTTCTGTGCTCATTCAATATTGTCAGAAGAAACAAGCCAATTTGAAGGAAATAAGAAGCGATAGATTTTTTTAAAACCATAATGCCAAATGTTATGATTTTATTTTTGAAAATTTGCTTTTGTTAAATAGATGAACATATTACCAAATAATTGTACATTTACCTATCTGTAGATACATTTTGTAAGGGCATGGACTTGCTTCTTGACCATTTGCAGTGGTTTAAGATTCTGGCAAGACAGCATTACTGAAACACAGCGAGAAAAGCTGTGTTTCAGTAAGGCCCAAAGCTGTTGAGCCTTTTCAAGCAGAATAAGGTCTTAAAAGTACCAGAAATCCTTCATGAAAGCATGGTCCCAAACTTACCTTTTAAGGAATTTTATGATGATTCAGATAAGACTGGAAAGAATTTCCCAACTTGCAAGCACTTACCCATTTCTATAAACAAACTTAACACCCAAACTTTTGAAAAATTACTCCAGGGTTTACGCACTGCACACTGCAATCTATCCAGAGGCAGTGCGGATGTACTCTGCAGCTAGGGTCTGGTACAGGCAGCGGGGGAAAATTAAGATGTGCTGCAGTGATTTCATGACCTGAGCCGTAGTTATTCATTTTGGTGTATCCCGTTGTATTTCTACCACAGCCTCTAACCACACGGCTATGATTCAGCTGGGAAAATAGAGGGTTTGTTTGCAGTGACATTTTGGGTAGCCTTTAAAGCCTTAAAGCCCCAGCCTCAGCTGTATGAGCTCATTCACAGCCTGCCTCAGCGTTTGCGATACAGCTGTTCACCGTATGCGTCCTGACCCTCGAGCGGATCCCCTATTTCACTTAGTCCTGCTTCTCTTTCTAGGCTTGTCAATGTTGATCAAAATTAGAGACGTGAAACATAATATAATGACATTATAGCCTAATAAGAATTAAAAAGGCAGGAAATCAGAGCTAGGGTTTGGTCTGATTGTTCCTGGCGGAGGGGGTCTGGTTTCAGGGGGTTGCAGATGGACTGGGACACTAGTGCCTTATGTCTTCAATATTGCTGCCTTTCCAGTCTTGGGCAGAAATCTGCTCAGACTTAAGGTTTTTAGTGAGCTGATGAGCAGGAGGTTGACAATGATCTTAAAACTGATGCTTAATTTCAGTTCGAACTGAGAGTCCTTACTGGCTAATTTGGGAAGGGACGGAGGGGAGGTTGTAATTGATCCATCTGAAGGCAGTGAAACATTTCGTGAGGGCCACGCTTATAAGGTGTGATCATAAATCAAGCCTTAGCTTTGCAGTGCCGTCCCTACACCCAGGGCAGGTGAGTGGGTACTTGACTGACTCCGGGTCCAAAGGCAAAGCACTGAGCGACACCTTTATCTGGCTGCTGGGTTCAAACGGTTGTATTCTGCCATGCCTCCAGGATTACATCCTCCCGCACAGGGCGGCTTAGGCACTTTCCCAAGCCTATGTGTGTCAAGCTTGGGACCATACTCAAACTGCATATGTTAAAGGATGGTGCATATGTATGAGGAAGACACCTTTTAACCCGTGGAAAGTCCCTGCTTTGGAGTACCTATTCTGCAATAGGATCAAAAAGGCTATGTAACATGGTGTTTGGTGGCCATTTCACAAATATTAAAGTGGGTTTGCTAAAAAAGTGATTTGCTAGGAAGGCAGATGGAATTCCTGCTAATAGCGTCAAGTACACTTTCAGCTGGGCACTCCTCTTCCGAGGGGAAAAAAATAGCCCCAGTGAAGATGTCAGGGTTTTTTCAAAGGATGGCCCAACCCATTAATATCAATTCAGCTACTGATGCGTTGATCTTCTGCAGACTGACCTTTAAAGCAAGCAGGCAAAGAGGGAGAAAAGAGGAGAGAAGAAGAGGCAAAAACTGTCAACAGGCCAAATGCTCCTAACACTTATGCCATGCGTATGGTGCTAATTACCTTTCGTCCTTCCAAGCCAGCTCATCATCTTCTTCATTTGAGGTTTTCCCCAGATCAGTGTAAAACAATTTTCCGTAAATCCCAAGCCTAACACAAATAATCCTTTACTGTTTAGCACTTAATTATGGGTCAATACTTCAATTCTAAACAGAAAAAAAAAATTACTGTAACTTGTAGGGGAAAGCAAAAACACATCCTACTTCAAATCTAGTAAAAGTCACTGAAGTACACAGCTAGATCTGAGAACATATTTTTCTGGTAATTAGAAGTCAGTTTGCAAATTGCTGGATGAAAGTCTCTGTGCTTGTCAACTTCAAAATGGGCTGAGATCACACTGAAGATTAATTCCTGTTAAGTAAACTCAGATTAGCTGTGTTCTTCTGCTCAGGAAGACAAGGCATTGTGGCAATACAGACAAAAAGAAAGATGCTTCCTTCATGGGAGATATTCAATAAGTAACTAATTTATAATATAAAAATATATTTATAATATTTTGATATTTAATGCCTGATTCCAGAAACTGAGTTGCTGCTGGATGTTTTGAGTACCTGGCAATTAGAAAAAGCCTGTGGCAAATTCTTTCCTGCTGTGACTCTAGCAAGCCTCTTGCTTCAGTAAAGCCAGGCTGGCTTATGCTACATGTATGTATAACTCTGTGGGACCTCCTCAAGCTATGAGATGTGTTATCACAAGGCTGATACACTCTTTCCCTTTTTTGAATATTTCCAGCTCCATTTTAAAAGCAGTTTGGTTTTTTTTTCACTGTTGTTTCTTTATGGTGAGCAAATTTAATGTGAAAATTGCTAGAAGACATTACACATGGACCTCTACACTACCGCTCCAACAGACACTTTGATAACAGCACAGCCACACTCTGATATTGCTTACATGTTACTTGTCCTTTTTTGTACTGTGATCTAATTCTTGTTTCCCTCTAATGGTCAAATAACATTGGTCTAATTAAAATCAGGCAAATATTTTGTGTCATGTGTAATAGGTAATATAAAGTACATATGTAATTATTTAACTGAACATCTAAGCTTTGGATAAAGAAAAGTTTTCATCTGGCATTAACTTCCCAGTAGACGGAGACCAATAACTCTTGCCAGTCCTGTCAGAGCTCTCTGATAGATGCTGTATGTGTAGTGCTGGCCTTTCTATAGGAATTATTCAAGCACAGAAAAATCAGGGTTTTTTTTTTTTCCTTTTCTTTTTTAGTAGCTTTCATTTGCATGGGAAAAGTATCCTTAATGATAACAGAAGAAGATAGAACAACAGCAAATTTTTGTGATAGTTCCGTGAGAGTGTCCCAATCTAATCTCCATTTGGTTATGGTAGTTGATTTAGTATGAAACATTAGCAAATTGGGTCTCTGGCCTCACAAACCCAAACACAAATATTTAACCTGGCAAAGGATTTTTCAGTAACAACCCCCCAAAAGTCTAAGAGAAAGTAGGCCTTGAAATACTTTCAAACTGATAAAAAGCTCATGTGCCAGGCTTCAGCCACTGTTCAAGAATAGCAGAAAGGAATTCTCTCCAGCCAGGGATATCTATTCAGAAACAGAGATGTAAGTGTTGTAGTCCCTCATGAATGTCGACGAAGAGCCCACCTAAATTCCTAGTTCTTCTCTTCAGAATTTGATAGGTGAAAAGTAAGCGCAGGTAATTTTCTATACCTCTGGCTGTGTCCCGTGTACCCACGTCCTAAAACAGTGCAGTGAGAGGAGATGGCTAAGTCAGTCAGTGGCCATCCACCGGAGGAACGGGTAAAGGGAGAGCTATTTTACTGCTGAAAGAACAATCCTAATATTTCTATTCCTTCCAAGATTTATGATTCTGTAAATTGCGGCATAAAACTATAAATCCTTTCCCCTTGTTTTCCAAATTTATGTATCAATAGTGGTTTTCCTATTCTGTTTTTAAATAGCTGTTTGCTGCTATTTCTACTTTTCTTGGCTTATTAAACAAGTATCATCTACAAAACAGAATGACAGCACTTAAAAAGCTTAGAAAATACACAAACACACTCTTACATGTATTGGCAGGTTATAACAAATATGTGAAACTCATTCCCAGACGTTATTACTGATATAAAGGATCTGGCAGGAATTGAGAAAGTTTAGGGATTTATGTAAATTCAAATCTGCATTATGAAGGATTAAAAAGTAGTGTAAGATTAAAAAGAGAAAAAGAATAAAAATCTTCAGGCTTTGTGGCATAAGCCAACTGTTAATCCACAGTGCTTTCCCTGGGGATCCTTTTTTTGGCTATTATTCATTTTTTGAGACCTCTCCCACTGGCTATTACCTGACAGAAAGGATAAAGTGGATCACTACGGAAATTTCTATGCTTATTTGTCGAACATATATAATTATATACATGTTTCTTTTCCAGGTTAAGTGTAGGTGGCCCATCCACCTTGGTAAAGACCAGTGATAATTGTCTTTTCGGCAGGAAGAGTGATGCATCATGATACTGAGCCCCAGTTTGTCCCCAGTTATTCTCGCCCTCATTATCCAAGTTTTGGTTGCCCTCAGCAGCTCCAGGGGTGTCCGGCTCCTGTATTTAAGATCTTTCTCCCACTCTCTACTCTCATGACTTGGATGAGAGTGGGAGAGCCTACATCAGGAATCAGCACTAGCAAAAGTTCCCAGAGGCCCATTCACTGCAGTTCCTAAGGCACTGGGGTTTTATATTAGAAACTGAAGAACACTAGTTTAATGTTAGGGGAAGGAATTATTTCCTTAGGTTCTTTTTTTGTTTTGTTTTTGGGTAGGGGGTGTCTTTTAAAAATGTAGACAAATAAGCTGTTAAAAAAAATCACTATGGTGAAATAAAACGTCTAACTTTCCTTAATTGGAGTAATTTGCATAGACAGTATTTGGCAACTCCAAAGAGAATTAATTTTTATTTTCTTGGGTTGCATGTTTTCTTCTGCACATGGAGTCTATTCTCAGTCATCTCCCATTCATGCCTTGCTGGCTGGGGAGGGATGCGAGTCAGGCAGCGCAGCACCAGCCCCTCAACAAACAGCCCTCCAACACCTCTGGCAGCGAGAGGACGGCCTCTCTGCAGTCCTCACTCGAGCCAGCCCTCACTACAACACGGGTATGCAGTCAGGAGCATCTATAACTTGGTCTCCTCGGATTCAGGTACACCTTCACTTCCAGCAGCTCTGGGTGCAACTAGTGCCACAGCCTGAAGCAGACCCCTCAAGGCAATACTGATTTTCATGAATGAGTCTCCTCCTATCAAGTTCCTCGTCCGCTTGCTCTAGAGCACTTGTACCAGCACAGCAAAGGAGGCAGCTGGATGCAAACAAGTGGCAGGGAGGCAGGGACTTTCCTAGGAACTGCATGAGCCCTCCAATAGCTTCAGGCTAAACACATACCAAAGCAGCAAAGAAATACAGTTACCAAGAACCCAGTTCTGTAAAAGCAAATGTCTCTTTTTATTAAAAACTATGGACTTTTAACCAACCCTGAACAGAGTTTTGAAAGTTTGATTTGACTTGCAGGGACTGTAAATTGCATGGTTGTGTATTTAGCCAAGGCTCCAGCTTAATTCCCAACATTACTGAAATCATGCTCACAAGCATGACCGGTCACTCTAGTCGTAATAAGACACACAGATTTTTTCTTATGGCCCGTCAGGAATTGCAGTTTCAGCACACTTCTCCCTATCTCCTCGGCCTGTGCTTCCCACCCATCCAGCCCCACGTGGTTGCTAATTTCACCTTCATTGAATTTTTGTTTCTTTTTACCTGGACTAATTACACCATCATTAAATCGGAGCAAGAAGCTGAGTGGCCAAGCAGCTCAGTAGTGAGAGTGTTTCCCCAGGAGGAGGCAATCAGTGAATCCAAGGCCTGCTCCAATGAATTTTTAATTAAAAAAAAATAAAAAAATCACTGGATTAAGGGATCAAAACCTAGATCTGCCCTCCAGGTGTGACACCCGCTTTAGAGAGCTGCACTCCATCCTCTGGATGCATAATTAATTCCACGTAAAGTGGAAGGGCCTTTTTCTATCCCAAATCCCAGTGGCTCAGTGCGAAAGCACTGCTGTCAGATAAATTCTTGGTGCTAAGATCAGAGGGCTTTGGGAAGAGTATTGCAACGCCACGGTTTGTGGTTGCTGGTGACATGCACATTCAGCCAGCTCCTGAAAACCTGTCATCAGTTGCACCATCGCTGCTGACTGAAGGACCAGATTTGAAGGGCTAGGTAGGGAGTTCCAGCCCCGTGTTACCAAAATCAGGGGATCTTAGGAAAGAAGGGTAAATTTATCCATGTGTTTCAGATGGGAGCTTCTCAGTTAATGGGGGAAAGGGAAAGTGGGCAGAGCTACCTTATTTTTCTGAAAGGAAAAACACCCGCCTTGGCTTTATTCACCCCCCTAAGAGCTAGTCCAAGCCTATGAATTGTAGCAGGATGGAAATATCTTTGCACCTTAATGAATAAAGGATTTCAGGTCCTGGACAGATGTCAGGATGCTCAAGTGTTGGTATGTGCTGTGGCCAAATTTAAAACCAGCCTATGCAGTTAGGTGTAGACAGACGTGAGCTGTTCTGCTGACACTTCCAGCTAGCTGAACCCCTGCCACCTCCTGCCCAGACACTGTAGCGTATTATCAGTGGTGCGCCTGAGCTGATGTCAGAGAAGGGGACGTGTTATCCCAGGCACTGCACTCACATCTGGCTCTTAACATTGGAACTGGCCACACAGAGCCAGGTTTGAATTCAGGCAGAGCAAGGTTGGTCTTGCGTGCGGCAAAGGCAGCGGCTCTCGGCGTGAGGGCTCTCCCTACACCCTGTACGGGCATAGCCTGGCACCGGGGGCTCCTGGGGGATCCGAGGGAGGCACAGCCTGAGCTGGGTAGCGGATCGCCACTTGCAAGGCTTTGCAAACTTTGCATATGGCGGGGAGATATTGACTGGCCAAAAGAATACAGCTGTGCAGGCGCCAGGCAGGGAGTTTCTGAGAACAGCGTTCTGGGGTTGGCAGCAATGAAGTACTTCGCTTCTTGAGCAGGATTTTTTCAAAACATCTATAAAAGAGATATCGGAGCAAGGTAGATGCTACAAACAATTGAAGACAGTTTTGTTATTTTGAGGCCTTGCTGCTAAGGAGAGCAGCATAAACACTGAATGGTTCCAGTTTCTGTCTTCCCTTTTAGTGCTGTCCGGGTATGCATGGCCTATCTGAGGAAGTGGCAGGTCAAATTCCTTTACAAGCAGGATCGGGCAGGGCCAGTGTTAAAAAATTAACCCTTCCCAGGGAAAACCCCTTTGCAGCAATTGTCTGTTGCAGGGAGAAGAGCCACCTGCAGCCCATCAGCATGGGAGGGGTTGATGAAGAGCAGTGGCTCTTCTGAGCAGCGTGAGAAAGACACACCTCCACGGAGATGAAAAAGCTGAGCCAGGAGGACCTTGGGAGGGAGATAGTTATGTTTTCATAAGGAACAAAGTGTTTATTATTATTATAATAACTACTGCTACTATGATAGTATTTTTTCTTTTCTCCACATTAGGAATTTTCTTGAACTCTGGCATTTTTTTCTCCTCATTTCTTTCCTCTTTCAGCTTTCCTTTTTGCTTCTTGTAACAGATTAATGGAAAAGGACTTTTACCTTTGTAATTTGGACAAGGAGAGCATACTATAAGTACATTTGAGAGGGAACATAACTCTGTAGGCTTGCATGGTGGTTGACTTAAGCTAAGCTTGTTTTTAATCTTAGTTACTAAGGTTGGTGCGTCTTTATCACTCCAAACAAAAGAGCTGATAAGGCACTGTACTTAAATATATCACTAGAAGAGTAGTTTACAAGAATATATCTTGCTGTGTTTCTTTCTGACAGCTGAAAATAACAGATAACCTACTTCTTCAAATTCAGCTAAGCTTTTAAAAATCACGCAGGTTTTACGTCTGACTCTGCATATTGCAGTTTATCTCATTTTCTATCTTTACACTAAATCTAATGACTAACTTGGGTTAGAATGAAGCATTTCAATGCTCTGGAAATGCAGCTGTCATTCAGAATTGTAGATGGGGGCCATACCTCTCTAACCCTGCAGTAGTAACTGATTTTGGCAGCTGAACTACTCCTCTTTGATCCCAGCCCCATTTCTCCCTGCAGAGTGGGAGAAGAGCCCTTTCTATACCCAGTGTGTATAAATAGGGCAGTTTCGCTTGTGTTTCTGCCTATCTCATGGAACAAGTTAGATGCATCAGACACTTCCTTCAAAGTCAGCGCCTTGAAGCATGTCTGAGGAATAAGGTTGTGGAAGCTGACATGTGCAAGGCTTGCATTAACTACTCTTGTAGCAGTAGTACTAGCTGTATCTAATCTGCTCTTAAGGGCTATCGTAGTTGCCAGCACTGTTATTCCTGAGCTGGGAGAGAGTTAAACCATCCAAATGCTGTTTGGGTAGACAAAATAGTAAAAAAACTAAACCCAAGAAAATGTTTGGCTGCCTTTCCTATTGCAAATAAAATTGCCAGTCTAAGAGGACTTCTCTGGAGGAAGGAAACTAAACATTTACTGATGCTGATTAGTTTCTGAAAAGAATTAAGAAATCTGTTTATACATTGGCTGGTGATGATACCATTTTGTCTGATGTCTGGGAAGAATGAAGACTTCTTTAATTTGCTTGTTCAGACATTAAGGTCTGAGAGGTGAACAGAGAAGGCACCACACTGCCTCATCACATCAGTCAGAAAATTCACAAAAAAAGCACAGGGCCACATAGTCTAGATTCAACAAGAACAGCTGACTCTTTCACAGGGCAAAACCTTATTTGTGTCTCTCTTTTCAGGCGGGAGCCTTTGAGCAAACTTGCGTAACCTGCCTGCTGGGCAAAGCAAGGGAACAGAAAGCCATGCACTGCAGTGCCTGGTGTGCTGCTGTCTGCCCGCCTCCCTCCCACTCCTAATCCACCAGGCTGCTGGGGAAGGGGTTTTAAAACCAGTCCTTTACAGCAGGACAGCTGTTCTTCCCCAGGAGACAGTAGATGAGCTGGCAGAGCAGCTTGCTCAGGAGCAGGAAGGTCCCTGGGGCGAGCGAGGTGTGTGTCTCCTACCCAGACCTCCCTCGAGCAGTCCCAGAGAGAGCAGCAGCCGAGGCGAGGGGACATAGGGCTGGCAGCTTGCAGAAATAATAATACCATTTCTTAGAGTAGGTATAAAAATCTGGGAGAGTCTTAAGGTTCGTATTTATAAGGAGTATGAGCTGAAATATGTGCTTTACCCAGGAGAGTGAAGGCAGACGTAAGAAAGGCTGCAGGAGGTAAGGCTTAGCTCAAGGTGAGGTTTTGATTAGCTCGGTACCGGGTCAGAACCTGGCATCGCTTGCTTTCCTGAGCTGAGAGCAGATGCACAGCTCAGTGCTACACTGAGTGGCACAGGACCGCACTGAAAGTGCTGGGAGGCAGTGGTCACAGCATGGGTGAGAGAAAATTCAGGAGATCCAGGGAGGGATGAGAATTTCTTGATACGGTAGACTGCAAAACGGAGTCCGATGGTGAGATTTTAAAATTACTACATTATTCTAGCAAGTCATTTACAGACGCGCTGGGGGCAATTAGATGGCTCTGGTTTGCTCAGAAGGTAGAGTGAATGTTTCAGCATTCAAAGTATCAATCCAATATGAAATCCTAGCCACTACTGATGTAATAAATCACTGATCAACAGAAACTGGACAAGTTCCAGGAAGTGTTTAAGAGCGCCAAGTACCATCTCCTTTGAATGCAAATGGATGTTGTCCCAAACAACCTGCAGGCTAGGCTAGGTTGTGATTAAACCTGAAGATGCTCCTCCTACAAACCTAATCCCAATCTGCTGTGGTGTACCAGGGGAAACCTTTTTCCCACATGGTTGGGGTTAGAAACTGATTGTTAATCTGTAACGTAGAATCTACTTTGGTTTTCGAAGTCTTACTTCAGGTTTGCTTGGTGTCTGTATTACACAGGTTATCTTTCAAAGCTGTAGCACAAAAGGTGGGATGGAAATGCACATCACTGTTCTGGGGACCCCTAACAATCCAAAACACACTCTACCTCCTATGTCTGTCTATAATATCTCCTTTATTACATGATCATGTAATTCTCTTTGATGTAGCATCCTGTTCAGCAGCTCTCCTTTGTGAATTTCAGGTAAGAAATAGCACAAAGAAAGCATAATAACCTATCAGATATGGAAAATGCATTGTCAATATTTGGGAAATTTGAGACATAAGGATTGGATTTGGAGGGGAAAAAGGTGGTTCGAAGGAAGCCTAGGCCCTGAATGCTTTTAAAATGCTGGCTCAATGTCTATTATGCTCTTAATTAAATCCTGATCCCTTCTAGGCTTATGCATACGGTTAAGTGTCACTGAAGCCAAAGGGATTTAAGAAGACTCTGTTCAGCACATGACTTCTAGCATTGCTCAAACTTCTGCTCAAGTTGCTTAAGTTACATGTGATTAGTAAGGATCTGAAGAATTACATATTTCAATAGTTTAATTGTTTTATAGGTTTCTTCAGTGTCATGATGAAATTTATATCCCGTGGGCAGAAAAAACACCTTATTCAAACTGACACCTTCCATCTCCAGTGGAGGGTAAGATACGGGAGGCAGTAAACAAAGAATGGGACAAGAATGTACTGAGCACTTAAAAGTACAACATTAGCTTGCAGATAGTAAACAACCAAGAAATGGAAATTAGTGATACCACAACATCATTGATATTTTAAAAGTCTGCATGAATACTTGTGAGATTGATATAACTTTTAAACTGATACTGATTTATGTATAGTTATGACCTTTTCAGACTATAATTACTGTAGAGATTAGTTTAGCCCTTATTTTGCTTCTGTCCCTCATTTAGTGCTTTTGCATCCATTATTTAGCCTGTTTGTTGGAAATCATTTGTGTGATTTTAAGTCTGATACATGTGTATCAGGCAAAAGATAAAACGCTATCTTTTGTCACACAGGTTAGAGGTTGTGGCCAAATCACAACTTTGCAGAACAAAAACGAGCCCCCTGTTATTCTGGGTATATGGAATGCTTTTGTTATCGTTACTTTTTATCCACGTTTGAGTTAGTATATAGACACCTACCTTTTCTTCCTTCCAGCCTCCTCCTCCTGAGGGAAAGCATGGCTCTTGGTATTTCTCATCTTCCTGGGGCCTTAAACGGACTTGAGAGAATCCAGAGAAAGACAGATTCAGGGCTCAAATAAAAAAAGGTCATTATATGACTGAAGAAGCTTTCTGCTCTTCTTGAGCAGAGAGAGCACTCTGAAGATGATACCATGTTTTTCTGAATTATAACCAGTATTTTACTGAGCACGTTTGCATGCTACATGCTCCTGCTCAAACACTTGCAAATTTTTAAGCTGTATATGCAAAAAATGCACAACAAAATCATGGCTAATTTGAATGA
Organism: Anhinga rufa; assembly: GCA_013400875.1. Classification (NCBI taxonomy): domain Eukaryota; kingdom Metazoa; phylum Chordata; class Aves; order Suliformes; family Anhingidae; genus Anhinga; species Anhinga rufa. Next base: position 34,209 of record VZTV01030242.1, read on the forward strand.
AACATGCTTGACTGACCTGAAGTGCAATAACATCTTTTAGCGGTTCCCACGCAAGCAAGATTTCTGTATTTTTTTACTTTGATTCTGCATGTGGTTTTGCTTTGTATGTGTTTGCTTATCTGGATCAAACACTCCTATGCATCAGTGTGAAAAGAACTGAAGGCTCAGCATCAGTGGCATGCAGGGCGAATACCCTGCTCTGGGATTCGGACATTATTGGTTCTCATTGGCAAGTTTGGTGAACAATTCCCATCATTTTGTCCAGCCTCCTTCGATACTGTCTGGTCTTTCTTTCTTGGATGCTATTTCTTCAGGCCGTGGCTATTCTTGCTGTCAGTATGAGGTGGTTAGCACTCCCAAGGTCCTTGTAATTTAAATAATATTCATGCTTGTCCCAAAGCCTTGTAGACTTCACTGGATACCTATACAATAGCAAAGTTTGTTGCTGTAATAACAAGCTATTTGCTCCTTACCTCATGAAAGTACATATTCACCATGATCTTTAAATTTAAAATATTTTACCAGACAAGTCTTTCAAGACTGATTTTTTCTTTTCTTTTTTTTGTTTTTTAAAATGGTGTATTGGGAAAACAATGTTTTACAACCCTAGTGCATAATTTCCAGAACAGTATATTCATAGGACAAATGCCAATAAGCTAGAATGTTACACAAACAAGAATGCTATAAATTACGTGTGGACTATTTACATAAAAACTTCAGTTTAAGAATTTACACAGTAATTCATTATTAGGGATTTTACAGCATATTCAGTAGAAAAGAGGAAGGTAACAGTGTTAAACCCTTACTTATATAACTCAGAAGTTTAGAAAGGAAGATTTATCAGATGGTCAGTCAAATTTTGCATAGTCATGAGCAATAAATCCTAAAGTTACTACAGCTGTAGTTACTTGACAGAAAAGACTGTTCAGCTACCATAAGCCAGTACCACCAGTTGTCTAGTCATCACTGTAAACAGATGTGTATGTGTTAAACTCCAGCGACTAGAGGAAGTAAATTTGTAGGATACCGGGTAGCTCTTGCTTAATATTAGTGATGTTCATATATGTACATTAGAAGGGAAGAAATCTTGCACAACTAAATTCAGATCTCTGCTGTTAATGTTTCTCAAGACTGGTAAAGCTGGTCAGCAAGGAACTGGGATGTGAAGACTGTCCCCCTTGCTGCCTGCCTTGCTCCTGTCAGAGTCGGAACTCCTCCACCAGTCACCTAACGTCTCTGACAAAGCCTCTTTCATCATGGTGGGTGTCGTGGTTTAACCCCAGTTGGCAACCAAGCACCACACAGCCGCTCGCTCACCCTCCCTGCCCCCGTGGGACAGGGGGAGAATCTGAAGAGCAAAAGTAAGAAAACTCATGGGTTGAGATAAGAACAGTGTAATAAATAAAATGTAATAATATAATAATAATAAATACTAATGAAAAGTAAAACAACGAGAGAGAGAGAAACAAAACCCAGGAAAAACAAGTGATGCAACTGCTCACCACCCGCCGACCGATGCCCAGCCAGTCCCTGAGCAGCGATTGCTGCCCCCCGCCAACTCCCCCTAGTTTATATACTGAGCATGATGTCATATGTTATGCAGACGATCAGCTCTCTTGGCTGTGCCCCCTCCCAGCTTCTTGTGCACCTGGCAGAGCGTGGGGAGCTGAAAAAGTCCTTGACTAGTGTAAGCACTACTTAGCAACAACTAAAACATCAGTGTGCTATCAACATTACTCATGCTAAATCCAAAACACAGCTCTACACCAGCTACTAGGAGGACAATTATCTTTATCCCAGATGAAAACAGGGCAGTGGGCATTTTGACAGGATACTCAGTTTTAAAGATTCTTTCCTTTGCATCAGCTAAAGTGAAAATTTTAACACAATTTATAATTGTTTTCTTAGTTTAAAACAAAAATCTGAAGGGGTTAAAGCCACATGGACAGAAGGCCACAGGTTGAAGTTTAGGATCTGAGTTTTTGTGATGAGCGAAGAATGTTTCTTGATTTCAGTTCTGTTAGTGCTTAATACGTTGTTCTACAGAAAATATATTAATGTATGTTACAGCTAAAATATAAAACCACTTTTGCCTACAAAATAGAAATGTTATTTGTTTATCCTCTGTTGCTTTCTCTCCCCTGATACTGCAGGTTTAAGCAGGTTATAATAAAACAAGTAGAGTTGCGATCTACTTAAATCTGCTGTGTCAGGGGAGAGGAAAGAACAGAGTTTCTTATTGCAGTATTTTCCTTTATGATGAAAACTTCAAAACTTGTGATGATCTGACAAGTTACAAAACTCATTTTTCTTCAACTAAGTGGCCACAACAACTTAACAAAATGTGAATCTAAATGCTAGTCAGATATGTTGCTTGGATGTTCTCAAACAGAGGGAAATGCCATCTTCTTTCCTTCTTTAACAATAGTCTGTCTCTATTCCCTCTGTCTTTGTTTAACGAGAAAAAAAAAACAACAAAACTTCATAGACTTAATATTCTACCATTTCACAGCACACGTGGCGTTCACTCATGGTGTTAAGTGGTCTGAAATACTGCCTCCATCTTAATACCCACAAAAACTATCATCTGGCACTCCTGAAGAAGTGGTATATTCTTGGACACTGTTCCTATTCAACACAGTTTTCACAGATTTGACAAGAAATGTAGACATGTAATTTTAAAAGAACTCTCTACATTGAGGCCAAATCTAGCTTATATTTTAACAAAAACCTTTCAGGAATGTCCCTTCTTATATAGAAACAGGTGGTTGGTGAATTCCCCAGTTGTATAGTTTCTCACCTGATTTTAGGCTTCCATTGTCTTCACAGTGACCAGCTTTTACCTTCAATTGCACTCAATAATTTCTGGTTTTGTAACTTGAAAAAAATGGGCTTCGGGACAACATCCTAATTCAGTTGGTTTCTTTGATGATAGTGCTGCAATACTTGTGAGCAGCATTTCAAACAAATTAGGGTTAAATGAATTCAAATATTCAGAAATATTTCTTTCATTTGGCTCTTTAAAAGGACAATTCTGCTCGTTGTTCTTTTGCTTCTTCTGTCACCTTTGTCAAAATTAATACGGAATACAGTGGCATCAGTGAATCTGCACCTCTATAAAGCTACCATTTTGTGCAACAGGGTAGGGTTTTTCTGTCTGTATATATAAAGATGTATATAAGAAGTGAAGGTGACATTAACAAATTGTTTTGAACATGTGACTGACTAGAAATTGTTGTTCGTATATTTACACACATCTGTTTTGTTCCTGTGAGTGTTTAGGTTTATGTATGTCAAGCTGACTGGAAAACTCATGAGAGCTGTGAGCTGAGTCCTGCTGAAGGCATGTGTAGGAAGGGAAGGCCAACCGAACTCAAAGATACACTTTCTGTAACGTTAGAACTGATGGTCTAGTGATCCCTCATCACATTTTTCTTCCAGAATGAATCCTGGATTTGGCCACTCTTTTGTAGCATGCCATATTGATTTAATGTACAAAGTTCTTGAGTTGTTGGATATGACCACAAAGCTTTTTACCTTAGTTTCAGGTTTTAAATTTTATCTCAGTAATAAGCACCTACATTTCATTACAAGTAAATGGGACTCTCTGACTATAAATCATCACAATTGGTTTTGCTTCCTTAGAAGATGAGTAGACTCCAGTTTCTTCCACATAGCTCAAGTGCAGGGATAGGATAAGAGAGAAAACAGTTTACTTGAGTCTGAGATATAAATACAAAGTCATCCTCTTCAGGATAAACTTTAGTCAGGGTTAATCCAAATTTAAATTTAAGTCTGCCTTTGGCCAGCACTTCAGTGCGGTTTTAAGTATAGCAGTCATAAATAAAATTCCAGAAGAACAAATCACATTGAGTGACATCTCTGTTAGTTTGTTCCCTAGATCTGGTGAAGTATAACCTCTTCTAACAGGCTAATCTGTTTCTTTTAGAGTGGTAAGCATACCTAGGTACAGCTGTATTTAATTAGATGCCTGTTGGCACACCTTTCTGTGCAATGTCTGAACCCTGGCTGGGTGAAACCCTACAGTATTGGCAGCCTCAATGGAGCTCTGTTCGAAGAGCTCCTCTATGAGGTATAAGGACATCTATGTTTGATTTACCATATTTCTGGATTTTCTTTTTCTTCTGAGCTATGTGTTCTTTGTCCAAGATTTCTCAGTGTTTTATGGCTGTGTCAGTCTAATAAAAAGATATTGCATCCTCTTACTAATGATTCCTCTCCTATGCCCTTAGACCATTACAGCTGCAACAATACTGCTGCTATTAAAATCTTTCCATTAATCTCTTTTGTTGTTGTTACTAGTTTTTCTATTAAAGCAATTAGCAATTACTCCGGTAAATATATTTTTCTTCAGGAAAGTAATAATTCTGTGGACATGTAGTAACTTAATTATTATCATTTTATGCAGATTTAACACTTTTTTACCTTTTTAGGAAAGGCTAATAAATTTCATACTAATTTATGCAAGCAAAAGTAGCTGCTCTTTTAGAAATATTAATGGAAAAAACTCTAGTATAGATGCAGTTTGAATGATTTCCTGATCTTTATATTTTAAAATCCTATGAACCTGGTAAATACAGCATGATATGAACTTATATTCAAAAAAATAAATAAAAGCATTCACTCTTGAGTTTGAAAGTGGGATTCTTTCGTCCGCAATAAAAAATATCAGTTCAGTGGATATTAATATGCTTGCAGTTTGGTTTTCCTAGATGAGTATTAGTTGCTGTTGAAATGGCCCTCACAATAAAGTCTTGCCAAAAAATTATCAGGTTTTATAATGCTCAGACAGTGCTTGTGCTAAGCAGGCAAAGACTGACAGATAAATCTCCCTGCTCTGCTACTTAGAAGTGGAACTAGGGAGGCCAGCTGAAAGTGGCAGGTTTTTAGCTGTAGCTTCTCTAGATACCGAGTCTTTTAGAGTGTCACCTGCAGAGTGAAGGTCCTGTTAAATCCCAGAATACCCAACACTAGTACTTTATCCTCATTGCCTCCACATCACTATTAATGTTTTAGCTCCTTGTTGGCATGTATGTTTTATTTGCAGAGCTTTTTCTCCTTTTAAGGTAGCTTTTTTTTGGTCTGCTCTTACTTTGTTTGCAGTTTTTAATTTGAAGACTAAATCAAATTTTGTGCTAAATGCTGGAATGTCTAAAGGGAACAATAGAAGTACATGTGTATATTCTTCTTTCTCCTTCTCTATCAGATATCTACATAATCATTAGCAAACTTTTACTTTCTTAATATTGCTGTTAGACAATTCAAGTGAACTTGATCGGAATACTCAAAGAATTAAACCTACACAGTGTTTATATGTTTGGAGGTTTCCAATTCCAAAGCAAAACCTCACCCTAAACAGATAACTATAAAGCCAAAGGTCCTCCATAGATATTGATCAAAGATAAGAGTTTCTTTGAGTTGACCACATTCTTGTTTTCTTTTTCAGCAGTGCACATACAGGGGGGAAGGTTGCATAAAGTTAAGGAAAAGATCTAAAATCCCATTTAATTGAAATTCAGCACCCTCCCAAGATTCTTAATATGTGCTGGATGAACTGTAATTGTGGAGAACTTTATCAGGCAACTCCAGACAGAATGTGCTGAGTTAAACGGCAATATTAACAAATTAACAGGATGATATGTGCATGCGCTTTCATTACTGAGGTTAAGCGTGCCTGTGTGAAGCTTAACAATTTGACTTATCCTTTCGAGAATTTATCCTTATCCTCCTGTTTTGTCTTTTGAACCTTACTAATACCATCCATCTCCTTCAGAAAGAAACTCTGGCTTTTTTCTCCCTTCCTATTGGCTATATACTATGAAATCAAAGTCTACTGAGTTAAAGTCAGAGGTCCAAGCAAAAGAATTGAGATGCTCAGAAACCCTTTAAAAACAAATTATAAATTTTAAACTCCACAAAGTTAAAACTTGTAAGATAGTTTACTACAATACTAAACACTTGCAACAGATATTCTCTCTGCTCCAGATATCCTAAAGCTCATCTGTAAAGGATCCGAAGCAGCAACTTTGCCATTGAAAGTCAGAGCTCGGGTTTTTAAAATGTGTCCTGTTGAGCACAGGGGTCACTAGCAGAGCTCCAGATGTTGTTGTGTTTTGAGGCAAGAGGAGGCAGTTTAAAGTTAATCTCTCCTTTTGTCAGCAGATCTGTTCCCTCCCTCCTCTGGGTGGCTAAACTCCAAGTTCTGTTTGCCCTGTTCTTGTGCTGGGATAGTTCAGCATGCTGAAATGATTTTCTGCTGCTACAGCGACATGAAAAAAATCGGAGGAATCCAGGCATGAGAGCTGACACTTGGTACACTGAGTGTATGACACCACTATGACAAACAAACTTTGGGTAACACAAGGTTTCAAAGTGTTTTCAAATGCATCATAGATTTGCCTGAATTCCATTATGTAACGCAGAAGATACCATAAACAGACTTTCTCTGGCTATGATTTTGGATAGCCGGATTTATACGTTGATATATTCACTGTTAGAGACTATAGCTCTCCTGCTAGAAAGATGTGTATTATGCTCTTGGATTACTGGCAGAGAGAAGGTTAGATGGTAGGCTTTTTTTTCTTGTACAAAAAGAGAAACAGCAAGAAACTGCAAGATAGTCCTTTCTTATCACGGTTTGCAGTGAGGAAAGAATAGATCAGTGTGTCAGGCTATTATTTAGCTGTGGTGTGACTGATGATCGAGGGCTGTTGCTTCTTGTAAGGCTGTGAAGGATTCCATGTCTGCAGAAATAACTCACAGCAAAAAAACCGAGTCAGTTGGCTGGAGTGATAGGTATTAAAAAGAATCTTGAATGATTAGCTTATTTAATAGAAAAAATATTAAATACTTTTATTATTTTTCATTTAGGTTTTCAAGACTATGCAAAAGGAGTCTATCAGCCAATATTGTCATACAAACTGTAGTCACAGAGTAAACATTCAGTGATCTTTAATCAACCAGGCTGAACTATACTTCAATACCGAAGCAGGCTTTGAACTTTAGGTATTCCATACAAACATCCGTAATACATGTTTTTCAGTGTCTTGCTCTTATTTTATTCGAAGCTTTCTCTTTTTAGTTTCCTCCTTCTCCCTTCCTGGTCTCCTCATCAAAACTGATCATTTAGATACTTTATTTTTACCTGCATTGTTTGGACCTGTGGAAAAACATAACTAAATACAGGTTAGGTCTCATCTTTAAAAATTCACTATGAGTTCAATATAATATTTTATTTTCTCCTCATACTTGATCAGGCTTTAGTTTTGCTTTAGACACCTAACTTATTTATACATTAAAGATGCAACTCCACTTGGTGAGAAATGCTCTGTGACTACTGCAGTCTTGTCCACTGCTCAATCAGGCCACTATTCATGATCCTTTCCAACGAGTTCTTCATCCGTTTCCTTCAGGGAGAGAGCGACCATGCCTTCCTACCCACCTAGCATGACCAGTGGCAGCAGTCAGCCATGCGTTGCTTTGAGCACATGAGAGTCACAGCAACAGGAACCTGGACACCTCATCGCTGCTTCAGTTCACAGACTGTAGTTGTAGACACTCACTGTAATCTCCTGTGGTGATAAGCAGGATTATCTTCTCTGATGGCATTCAACAAAACATTGCTTTTCTTCCCAGTGCTCCTGACAGCTGAAAGAAGGAAAGAGGTAACCAGGAGAAGCAGTGCTGAAGGACGCCTGTAGAGACAGGCAGAGGAAAATCTCATACAAGAAGCATATTTCCACTCTTACTTGCTGCCCCCTAACTAGTCTTGAACAACACACCTTGTGAGGGGTGTGCTTCCTCATGGGATTTCAGGCTGTGTCCACACTAACTGGTGAGACTGTGCCCATTTCCTCAGACATGCGAGCAGGGGATGTATGTGGTCCAGCTCACATTTAGTGTGGGGTTGATTCACTGCAAAGGGCTGCATCGGATCCATTTGGACATAGTCCTGTGAGGCAGTTTCATCCCAGCAGATGCTCTGGCTTTTGTCCTTGCCCTTCAGTAAGATGAAGTGCTGGATTAAATTCCCATGTAGCTCATGCAACATGTTGCTTTCTCCTCCACCACTCTTTCTCGCATGGGTTGCTTTATTTGTTTCTTGTGGATGCTGAATGTAATGGCCCCTGTTGATGAAGGACTAGTACCCCTATCTACCTTAGACTATTAATCCTGGGGCGGCTAAATAAGCAGCACCTGTCTGATCATATTATTTAATTGGTCTCCCAGCCACCAAAAACTGTCCCCTGGTGTAATTAATTTGTTAAAAAGACGATACATCATTTTATGATTTTAAGATCCTGAGCAAGCTTCTAAACATGGCATCATGGCAAATACATGCCTTGCAAGACTAACAGTATTCAGCTGCAGCCTTTATGAATCTGTTTAATTAGCATCATTGGAAAAAAATGCTATGAATTCACTGTGGAGGGGTACATCTAGACATATGTTATCACAAGTATTTTCTTTTTAGCAGGGAAAATATTAAGCTCACACTGTTATGAACAACCTAATTTGTCTGGGCATGTGATATTCATGAGGAACAGATAAAAGAAAAGATTTAATAGTTTCAGTCCTTGGCAGTATATTTTGTTCCAGTAACCACACAGAATTTAAGCTGTTTGTGTTAAACTTGAACAAAGCTAAACAGAAGAAAAGAGAGATCATGCTGATTTTCACAGCCAGTCAGAAGAATCTTTTTGGAAACTTACAAAAGGATGAAATATTCCCTTCCCCAGACAACTTTCTTTAGGATGAGTAAGCTCCCATTTGTGGGGTTCCTCTGAGGTTGTGCCGAACAAGAGGGTATCTCTCTGCTTGATCAGTCGAGTGGTTGCCAGGTACTGAATACCTAATACTCTAAAGCAAACANGAGTTATTTAGAAGAAATAGTGCGGTCTTGGCCATGATTCCAACCGTGAACATACAAACAGGCACTCTGGTACCTCCTGCAACCTGAGTTTCCTGCAAGTTGCTTTATAGACCATCTTTCTACCATCTTTTGTGCGAGTATTAGGTGAATTCCCAAAGTCAGTCTTTCTGGTGCATCAGTCATGTTACATATTTTGCCAAGATTTTTAATCAGACTGAGCACAAGTTATCTGCTAGTGAAGCACAGAGAATAATAGTTTGTGAAGGTATTGGCACCACTAGACCATAACTTAGAGAGTGCGTTAGGGCTTATGGACGTACAGGAGTATAAAGGAAGAAAATATGAGAGCCATATTCTGGACAATCAGAAGAGAAATAATAGTTGAGCAGTAAGTTCAAGCTGTCTTGAAACACCTTTACTTTGATAGCTGGATGTGGCCAACCACACAGGAAGGAATAGTCTGAGCAGCTCTTTTCCTCACTTGCTTTGTCTGACTTCCTTGGCTCTGCTAGAAGTGTAAAAAAATTAACATTTTGTGCAGAAAGGAATGGAGGAGAGGTTTTACAGTAACCCTATGATCGACCTACCATGCAACCGGAGCCGATTTGGTCTCAATTTTTCCTGTGCTTCCTATTGGCAACCTATCTATTCTTCCTTGTCAGAGCTGAAAAAGCCATGAACCGTGGCAGAGATCCAGGTCAAGGATTTCCAGCGAAGAAAAAGAAATTAGTGGACAAATATAATATTAAAGTCAAGTGTTGGTAAAGAAATATTTTGAGAGTTTGCTAAACTTCTCTTCAGCTCCCATCCACTATTAAAGTCACTTGAAATTAATAACTTTACAGTACTGGCTGGCAGCTGAAGAACTTCTATAAAGATGAATTAACTAAGAAATGAGGGAAAAGCTCGCATCAGAACATAATGGCATTATAATTTGCACAAGAACATTAGTCAGAGAGGAAATTATTACTAAATGCTACAAAAGAGTCCTATAACAAAGGAACCTTATGGGAGGAAATGTTCAGAGTTTTTTATGGACTGTTCTCTATTTCAGTGCCTGATGTAACAACTAGCTCTAATGCGCACAGTCAAGGTCATTCGGCAGAACTTGAGCCAGCAGCCATTTGTTCCAACAGTCCCTCTATTTCTTCTCAGGTCTTACTGAATTCCTGAAAGATTTTCTTCCCATTGTTTAACAGAGGCTGTGTGAGGTCTAGGAGTTGTCTCCTATTCTTTTCTTTTTATTGCCTTCATTATAATTTCTCATTCTCTGTTTTCATTACCCCTACACATTTCATTTTCTCCCACAGACGCTCTATGTGAATTCTCCATGTCCCAAGAGGATAAAAGCTGTACATATAGGTGCAAAACTTCTGCGTCTTATTTTTTTCACTGTTTTATGCATCTTCAAGGTGTATTGCTCCTGCTTAAATTTCTCTAGTGTGCTCCAAAATCAGAGTAACTTTCTCTAGCTGGGAAGTTTTGTCAAGCCAAGAAAGCTGGCTAGAAGTCATGATGTATTTTGCCTCCTACTTGTGTGTCTCCACACTTGTGAGGTCTTACAGTTTTTGTGAGTTGTAATATTTGGAGTGTAGTTTAGGACGATTCAGCATTATGGCCTTGGTTAGAAAGGCTGAACCTTCAGACTGCATTGTCTCATGTAAAATATGAATCCTTGAGCTTTATATACATAAATTTCATAAAAATTCCTCTCTGACATGTCACTGCCACTTCTTGGAGGCATCTGAACACACCAGTATGTCATCTTGGAAACCTGCCGCAGAGCCTAAAACCAGACCAGCAGTTGTAAATTTAGTCTAGAGTTGGGCTCTTCATTTGGCAGGATGAAGGGAGAGAGAAGAGACTCGAGCGCCACAGCCAGTCCTGCCCTAGGGAAGATGACTATGCAGCCGGTGAGGCGACAGCAGTGAGCACGTCCTAGCCGTGGCTAGCAGGATCCGCAAAGGGTTACTGCAGGCAGTTAGTCTGAATTCACACACCCCCAGTGTCTGCCTATGTAGGCGTACACTAATTTAAAGAAACAATATTTCTAAGTGGTTCAAGATATTTGGATCAAATTAATTAATCCAAATTCTTTCTGAATGGACTGCACTAGAGTAACTCTGTTCGCTTAGCAAAATATCTATTTTCATTACTAGTTGCTATGATAATATATTGCCAGTGTTTTCCTGGTTGTTTCCAGATTATAATATAGCTCTGTTTGAGCTAAATTAAAGTGTGATATTTTCAATGTGGAGTTTGGGGTTCTAGCTAGAAAAAATATTAAAACTTTCCAGATTTAATCAGATCCACCCAATCCTTAATCCAGAATTTAAAACCAAATAATCCTCTGTTTCATTTTCACTTTTCCTCAGAAACGGATGTGTAACTAAGGGATCTTTCAGGCCCCTGACAGTGCAAGCAATTACATGTGGAAAATAGGTAGTTTATAAAAAGTCTCTCTCCCATCTCCAAAAATTAACTACACCTGTTCTTATTCAGGAAAGTAAGTGCCATTAAATCATGAAATTGCTTATGATAAAACCAAAGAAAGTGTGAGGGAAAATGTAAACACAGTGAAGACTTGGTGGTGCCAAAATTAAAGCTTATGTTACACCAGCTGATAGCTAGCTGGAAGTCAGAAATATGATACATTAAAATAAACAGTTTGAGATTAGTCTTCAGCTATCTGGCAGAGCATGAATTAAAGCAAATTTCAAATAATGTCAACATCAGTTTAATTCTCCTTCCCTTACACCCTCTTCCATTCCCCAACCTTATACACCGGTTTTTAGTTGAACCACAAGGTAGAGGATGGACTTTCAGCTGCTAGCCGGTGGACCAGCTTTCACATGCCCAGACGTCTGGGAGCACAGTATTTTAACAGGAAATTCCCAGGTCATCTGGAAAAGGAGCAGGACTCTCCATCATTTGCCAGCCATGCTGCTTTCCGTATAGATCCCTGCGAGACCTTGGAGTTGTTCGGGTTTGTTATTTATCTTGTTTTCTAGAAAAAAGCCATCTGATGTTTGAAATTCACGTTTGTCTTAAGGCTCTCTTTGCTGCATATCACCTACAAGAAAACTCTTTGATCTTGTTGCAAAGAGCTGCAAGCCAAGCAAAATTGAGTAGTGTTTGGATTTAATATTGGGGCAAGGACAGATCATACAGAAAATAAAAATCACTCCCCTGTTGTGCAAAATATACTTATATGGCTCTGTTCACTTGAAAATCTGTTCTCGTTGATCTTAGTCTGACTCTCTGCAGGGTTTCCTTGGTCAAGGAGGCTAAAATTGATTCAAGGCCCAAAGCTCTTCAGCTCAGTGTTGACAAAACCTAGAATCCAATGTCCTTGTGTCAACACACTCTGACTTTCTTGGATCTTCAAACCACATTTTGCTGTATGACCAAAAATGGAAGGTGGATCACAATGAGAAACATATGGCTGGGAATGGAATTTCAAACTGGAGGAGAAGAAAGGAGGAGGAGGAGGAGGACAGAGATTGAGAGGAAAAGAGCGGAGAAAAGTAGAAAATGAAAAGAGAAATTAAATTTAGGCTCTTCTATTAGGAAGAAGAAAAACAACACTCTCAACTCTTCTGGTGACCTTACACGGGAAGCTCATAGAGCTTTGTTTTTATGACTTCTCCCTCTTGCATTTATTTCCTTTCACTGTTATTTCTATAATGTGCTAGACATTAAATTTGGGGGTAAGCTGGAGAGCTACAAATTTTGAATTATTTATCTGCTTTCCAGGGTATTCCGAAAGGGTGTACAATATGTTTGAGTATAAAGGCAGGAGCAGATTTTTAAATTAAGAAGTTTGGCTATGACTGTAGTTTAAGGCTATTCACAGAAATATCTGAAACAAAAACTCATCCAATTAGTTCATAATTAGAGCTGACTTAAGGGCAACAACAGTTCTGCTATGTGGCAACTTGTGAGGTCCAGAAATTTGGTTTTGCTCAAACGTGGCTTTATCTACTGGGAATTTAAAAATGTCCAGTTTTCATTCTGACATGGAACAAAGTTTGGGGCTTTTTGTTTGTTTTTGCAAAATACCGATGTATTTTTACAGGCAAGGGAAATGGACTTTCAGTGAGCTGTACTTCATAAGGCTTAGTTACAAGAAAGGACTATGCATGGGCAGTATCCCTTATAGCGTGCCCCCGTCTGTCCCTGATGACAGGCCCTTGCTGGTGGCTGCAGAGGGGTTCCTCAGATGGGAGGACCCAGATGGGTCCCACCAAACCCATTGGCCTTTGGCCTTGGCAAAGCTCCACAGCGTGACCGAGGAGTCCTGCCAAACAGACACGAGATGCTGAACGCAGCCAAGCTAAGTCAGGTTGGGGAAGGAGAAAACATGTGGGCTGCAAAGCACCCACCCTGTAAGGACCGTATGGTCTGCTGATCACCCTCAGGAGCTAGGAAACCAGCCAGCAATGAAACGACTGTGGCGGGGGGCAAAGGTAGGGTGGCTGCCGGAAAGCAAGTGATGCCCTTTGTGGTCACACCAGTGAATTTCCATGGGGCCCTGGCGGCTGCAGACTGACTGGTGCCTGCTCCCGGGAGGCTGAGAGCAGGCTAGCGTTGCTGTAACATTGGAGACACGACGTGGTGGTGGGTAAAGTGACTTGTCTCAGAGGCAGTCTTGGAGGAGCTGCCTGGCTTCTGTGGATACAGGTTTCAGCTGAGGCTGCGGCTGCTGTATGGGGGCATCTCTTGGGCAGGGGCACTGATTTAAAGAATTGCTCTGCATTTTTGGCCAGGTTGCAGGAGAGTCATGTCCTACAGCATGTAAAACAGCACAAGGTGCCCTGTGTTTAGACAAATAAAGTTATCCTGTGCTATCTGTTGTCTTTAGAGTTATAGATGCTGGCTATTCAGAGCTGAGAAAGATCTCTTTGTACCATATAGCTGCTCTTATCATGTGTTCAGTACTCTTCTTATTTTTATAATGACTGCAGAAACCACGACTTTCCTGGATGGATTGAGTCATTATGTCTCTTGCTGTAGCTTTCCAAACTGCATCATACAAAGAAAAAGGGAAAACCAATACCAAATAAGAGATGTACATGATTCATACGAAATTTCTTGTTTCTAAAAATGATGCAGTGGAAATGCTACAAGTACGCTCCTTCAGACCTAATAACGCTTGATAGCCAAAACCATGTCCCTTATTTTAGCAGCATTCCCTGTGAACATCATGGGAATGATGGCTCAGAGGTAACATTTTAAACAGAGTGACTGCTGCTGGACCCTGCTTCTAAATTCACTGTACCCCGACCCTGCTCTCACCTGAATCGTTAACAAATTTCCCATTGATTGCACAGAGTGCTAATAGTTGAACTAATTATAAGTGATTCTTGGTACATCAGCTGAGATTTTAAGGGTAGAACAGAAAATTGTGTTACTACTGACAGGTGCTTCTCTACACGATCTTGAAAGTGTAAAGACATTTTTATACAGATAAAGAGCGTGGTTGAACACTGATGTAAGCATCAATCTGTGCTAAGATTTCTAATAGGGAACCAGATTATATCTTTAATGAGTAGCCATACTAGATACAATAAACACACTTCAGATTTCGATTTTTAAAAATCTTGATATGACATTAGACAAGGTTAACTGTTTTATACAAATGGATATCTTGGAGCATTCTGAATTTGTTTGCTTTTCAAAAAGAAAAATAAAATAACTCATCTGTTTTGGACAGCCTATTAAATACTACACAGTACAGGCTGCTTTAAAAATAGCATAAGCTAAACATTGATGGTTTTTAATAAACCAGATTTGAACACTGAGTAAGTTTAATAAAGCGGATACTTAAGACAAGCATAATGAAAGGTGAAGGTCTGTTTTCTTTTTATTCCATTTCTTAACCTCTACTCTTCAATCCTATGTTTGGTTTGGGGTTTAAAATAAATTATTCTCTTAAATTAAGTAATAAGAGAACTAAAGTGAGGAGCCGACCTGTGCAAAGAAATTTATTGTAGATAAACTAGCAGGCAGGGAGAAAAAAGTTCCTGTATTAACTACAAAACAGTAAGTGCTAAGACTTTAATAACTTTATTGAAGTGAAAATGTTTTTCATAGAGTCAAAACAGATTAGTTGCAAGAAAAAATATTTAGTTCTACTTGAAGCCAAATGGTGAAAATTTCAGTTAATCTAAATAGATTTATGACTCTCATCATAGTCTGTTCCCTCTGATGATTTGGCACCTTTTTTCTGTAACCAAACACCTTAAGACTACTCAGACTAGAGAGAAAAGTGATTGCACGTGCCCTGCTGCCCTTTCATAGCCTCATGTCTCTCATCTCTCTCTGGTTTCTTACCACCTCGGGTCAGTGGGACCGCGACACACTTGCACATCTCCAGGTGCTCGTTTGGAGGAGGTGCATGTAAATCGCTGCCTCTTCTTCCCAACTTCTATAATTTGAGGAGATATTTGACTTCAAATTTTATGATTCATTGCCCCATTTTGCATTAGTAATTTTTGCAGGTGCTCTTGATTTTTTTGCCAGCACTGCCAGGCCTCAGTAAATGCAGAGTTTCCCCCAAAGCTTCTGTCCATAATGAAAAAAGCCTTGCACTCTGAAGATTTCAAGCAGAATTGTTTCTGGCAAAAAAAGCAGTTTCAACGTAAAGTGAGGTAGAAAGGAATAATTTTTGGTTTTCATTTTACTGATTCCTGAAAGAAATGCAAAGAGAAACATAAGCATATGAAACCTAATTTAAAATTATTTGTGTGAGCAGTGGCGAAAAGTGTTCATTAGTCATATAGCAATATTAAGGTATTGTGTAAAGAAGCTTTTCTTTGGAGAAAGGGTATTGCAGAGTCATGAGGGCTGTAAACAATTTAAATTTGGCAAATTAAGGAAAAGGAAAAGGCTTTTTGGTTTGTGTACCTGTATACAGATGAGCCCCCACTTATGTTTATTTATGACCACTATCAATTTGATCGGGAGGGATATATATATATATATATGTAAAACTGTAAAAGCTGTGTACCACAGTTTTACAAGTTATAACTTGCAACTATTAGATGATAGCACTGTAGTAACATATTACTTTAGCATTATACTTCTCATAACTATTTTATTTGTTTCTTTAATTCACGTTATATCTCTGGATAAAAATGAAATCTTTCCTAATGATAACATTCAAATTAGGGCCACTGGCATTAATGGAAGGAGTTGATTACAGTGGACAGTGAGCTGGTGACTGGAAAAGATGCTTAAGGCACATGTGGGTTTTGCTTTATTGAAGTGAAATTTTAGAATTTCAGTTTCTTTTCCAATTTTAAGAATGTTGTGTTACTAAAACAGAGGGATGTCAGTTCAGGTAAGAAAGAGAATAACTCTGCTGACAAAGGTGTTAGTGAGATTAATTAACAAAGTTACCCAAGGCCATTTTCTAATCAACACATTATATAGGGATTCTCTTGAGCTTTCTCCAACTTAGTCTGTTTTTCAGATAAAATATTAATGTTGAAAACAAATCAGCAAATTCTTTAAGCTTTATGTTAACATTCCCTAAATAAGGTCTCCTTTATGTAAGGTTACAGATCTACATTTAAAAAAAAAGATTCTGTGATCCTTGTTGGTAAGACAGTCCATATGTCAGGAGATTTTCAGCTGTTTTTGTTTTCCTGCAAGTAGGTATATAACTCCCAGCTTAGCTATCCTACACAAGCATCGCATTCAATGGCTGATGATCTGACAATAAAGCTTAATGAAGCTTTTTAAAAAAATATAGGCAACAATTTGAAAAGCTTTTGCTTTTAGTTATAGTGGTGTCAGTACTATATTTGACTGAAAGTTGCATTCTTTTTTTCCCTGTGTGCCTGCAAAGCCATTTTCCTATGCTCCTACTGTTAACAATGTGCTCCAACTCTCTCAACATTTTAAATAGGAACATGCGTTGTCCGAGAGACCGCATCGTCTTTCCTGAGACACTTCACCTGTTCACTGTGTTATTCTGAATTCATGCAAATAATTTACAGTTGCCATTTCATGAAACAGAAAGAGAACCTCGTTTTAAGAAAGATAAACACGCCTGTCGGGCTGACACAGGTTGGAGAAGGGATGGCTTTCCTTTTGACAGGCCAGGTGAGCACAGATGGACCGTTCCCAGAAAGCACAGCCCTGGTCTGAGCCGTGAACCAGAAACCAGCTTGTTTTCTCTTTAGCTCGATACTGAGAAGAGAAAGAAAGAACTTTCATGTTTTTCCAGCCATGATGTTGATAGGTAACCCTGGGAAATTCTGGTTACAAGGCAACAGCGGTTTGGGGAGTTTTGTTTTGCTTTTTTATTAGTTCACTGCGACAATCATCATAATGCATTAGGGAGTGGGCCTTGTTGAGAGGGGGACTTTTTGGAACTGTGAAAATGAGAAAGTCCTGTATAATATCACTGTATTCCTTCAGACACCACTTCTGACAAGACTAACTGTGATAACATGCAGAGATGAATTTCAAGTGACTGTTTATACAAGATAATCTCATCACAGAATATCAGAAGGGCGTGACCCCCTCCCCAGCCATGCGCACCTTCCCGGCTTCGTCCCAGTGCGAGCTTACGTATAACTCCATGTAAGCCTCGCTCTCTGCTGGGTGGATCAGTTATTTCTGCCACTTCAGCTGCAACTCCTGAATTCGTCACGTGGCACATTAAATAACTCTGCTCTTGATCTCAAAGTGGTTAACCACTGAGAACTGTAGATCCTCTGAGAAACCAAATATCATCCATTAAATTCAGTTCCCAACCTCTCTGCACTTGTGGAGAAGCTCAGGTGCTTTTGACTGTGTACCCACTGTGTTTTTAACTCCTTGCTTGTTCTACCTGTGCATGTCCTCCTTGGGCACCTTGTCCAGAGCGGTATCACACAATATCCTTGCACAAACCTGGCTGATGACTTCTCCTATTGTCATGTGTGCCATGTTCTGCACTCATAACCACGGCCCCTTCCACCTTGGCTGTCCCTTTTTCAGACCCCTACCCTGCAATTTCACAGTCTCCATGTCCACATTTGTCCTTGCAAGGACCATGACTGTACTCACGAGGCATCTCCAGGAGGAGCTGCCATAGGGAGCTGAGACCTGAGCGTGGCACAAGCACACTGACCCCTGTGCCTGGGTTAGGGACTGCCTGTGTAGAGATGGAGGGCTCTGCAGGGTAGTCCTGACAGCAAGGATGTTGTGAGCTAGGTTGGAGGGCATGCAGAATGTGCAACAGAGGGTGTGAGGATTTGAGTATGTTCGAATATTCCCCCTCAAGGCTGGTATAGGCAGGATATAAATGTCTTCTGTGTCTTCATGTTACAGTAATGAGGGGTCGCAATGGCAGCCTTGGGCAGATGAACTATAACTGAAGTCATACATCTAGATTTTCTGTATTATTTTTATTTAAATACCTTTTATTTAAGTTTATTCTACCTGGAAATAGTACAGAAATATTGTCACACTGATTCTTCTATGGTGGCCATTATAACAACTTACGCATATCACACCACATAAATTGTACATCGGTTGCATGAGGGATACTGATCCTTCACTTGCTGAGGAGGAGGCAATTGGGGTGATCTAATTCAGGTATTTTGAGTCTTTCTCTAGAAGTAATTTTACACAGTCACGACTGAGAAGCTGAGTTATTTTCTTCCTAGTAGTATGAGAAACCTACAATTTGCAGTAAAATATCTGTTTAGTTGTTTTGATTTTGGTTTTGTTTTTGGTTTTGGTTTTTTTTTTAAGAAAAATTGTGTCTTAATGCCTTTGTAAAGAACTTGGTATTCCAGAGATATGGAAGGAGATATTGCAAATTCAGACTATTATACCACTTACCAAATGCCTTACACCTTTTGAAGGACCGCTCTGAGCTGCTCTAAGAGCTCCTGGGAAAGAAACATAATGGCTGTTCACCGCAGCCGCACATTTCCATGATTGTGACACTGGGAGGCTTTATCCGTACAGCTGGACTGTAGCTCAGGAGGTGGTGGAGTGCACAGCTGCGCTGACTCAACACCGGTGTGGGAGCCCAACTGGGACAGTCACACTTTGTTTGCAGTTTTCTCCCTGCTGTCAGGGGGGACTCGTCACCTGGCAGGGTGGTGCGGAAACCTTTGCCTCCCCGCAGCGCCTGTCCTGGGCAGGAGCATCCAAAAGCCTCCAGAAAGTCCCAGGAATTTCCACTCGTTCATGCGGGAGGGTGGCAGTATGCTGTAACAGGGTGGACAGGCTCCTGAGGCAGGGGATTTATCTGCCCCATGTAACGCTTGGAGAGGCTGGAGGCAGCTCCAAAGAAGGTTGCGTGCAGATGTTAACTTGGGGCCTGAAAGCAGTAGGTGCCACATTGGGTCAGGAAGCCTGCAAGCAAGCACAGCCATACATAACCTGCAAGCACAGCCGTACCATTTCTAGCTCACACCTTTGGTTCTGTGGAAACGCGTTACTCGCAGTATGCACACACTTTGGTAGCCCTATGTGTTTTATATGCCAGCATTGGTACACTTGGCTCCCTGGCTTCTCTAGTTTTCTTCTCTCTCCTTCCTTCAATCCCATGTTTTCTTTTCTCTTTTTTTTTTTTCTTCTTCTAGGCTAGGTTTTTGGTGGGCATAATGGAATGAGTTAAAAGGTGCCAAATTAAATTAGTTCACAAATTTGGAAGAAAGCCAGTCGGGAAATAGCAACTGCTTTTATAAGAAAGCATGAGAGAGGGAGGGGGAGAAAGAGAGAGTGAGACGGGGAGGATCTGTCTGCCTGTGCGTGTGCAAATGGAAACCCTGTGCTCAAAACCAAAGTCGAATGATTATAAATGTTTTTGGTTGATGCAATACATTTGTGAGAGATTTCTAATACTTCTTCCTGGAAAGACCCCCTTGTTTGTTCATAGAAACAGTCAGATGTACAGCACTCGTTGGGAACAGGATTAATTTCTGTGTTGGTATTTTGTATGTTTAAAGGTTATGTTGCTATGCTGATTAGTGAATAAGCTACCATCTATACCTTATTAACTTGATGTAAGAGTGCAAGGTAGAAAAGAAATGCGATGTATTCAGCCCACTACCTACATAGTAATGGTCTACATTGCTTTAGTTCTCCTCTGAGCTTAGTAATGCAGCAGCCATGAGGAAACCTTTCCAGCTACAACTTGCCTTTGCTTTACAAGTTGATCTCATTTCATTTGTTCATGTGACTTCCAGCAAAGCTAAATCTGCGGAGGCTTCCTCTCACTTCATTTCATCTTGAACTTAAAATAGTCAAAAACCTTTTATATGGCTTGCAACAGAAAACAGCCGTGGTGGTTTTCAACCAATTACATCATGATTATGCGGTAATCTGTGTTTTCTCTGTGTTCAGAAATGTATTTTTTGCCACAAGTGCCTGTTACAGTAGATTTATGGAAGAAAAAGGGGCACAGTTTCTGCTTTGTAAACTAAATATTTTATTATATTAGGGGCTTGCCAAAGTTCTCCTAATATATTTTGTGTCAGACTGTTGTGGGAAATAGTACAACATGGAATACATTTCTTACTTTCTCATGATTACTAATCTCTGAAGGAAAGTATGGACTGTAGTCCACCACTTTATTCTTGGTGCAACATGAAACATCTATATGAGTTTGTAACTCTTGGGTAAATTTACTGTACTCTTTTAATTCTCCCTTATCAATGGCGCACAATGTATTGAAATACGTTGCTTGAAATACTGAAAATGTGGTTTTTAAATGTGTTTTGGACCATTTGCATATATGTACCTCTACTGAAGGTCTTCAGAGTTCTTTACAATGGCTACCTTGCACATTCATTTATTCTACATTAATAAAATATATAACATATGCTACAAAATCTATACTAGATACATTATACATCTTACATCAGAATGAAGTAAAGTATAAAGCTAGAAACCAGGAGAAACTAAGTAAATGACTTGCCAAAGCCAGAGAACAACTGTGCAGGCAACATTAACGATGCAGCATTAACAATAAGATCAGGAACTGTGATTCTTGGACCTTTTTTCTAACCATTAAGCAGTAGTTTTCAATTCTACATTGAATTTTATAAAGGCTTGTTGTTTTGGAGAGGAAATGCATCATGAAACTGCATTGAGGAAGTCTTCTTCAGCTTCCTAAATCTGAAGTATTTTTGACTGAAAGTACCATATGACCACAGCTCCTTTAGAGACTTGATAACATGATAAAGGCAAGTAAATGAATAAGTGGGAAAAGCCAGTATGTCTTTGGTACAAGAATAAATGGTAGCCAGAACAGTAGTCATCTTGCTGCTCTCTCCTTCCCACGCTCTTTTCCAGCTTTCAGCATCCTAACAATATTGATTATTGACCATAAGAAAAAAGAGAAGGTCACTTTCTTCATATGAAACTGAAAATGCTTGCTAAGGCTGAGGCGAGGGGAAAAGGATAATTGGCTGCTCAGACTTTGCTCATCTTTGCTCACAGTGTAATTGATTGTGACAAATTTCAGGTATATTTACAGTTAATCTCATGACTGGATGGACGAAGGTTGCTCAGTCCCAGAGACTGACTTCTAGAACTTCTAGACTGGCTGAGCAGTAAAGTGCAGGTTGCTGAAAAGCCTCTTTGCTCTGAAAATAAAGAGGGCCCTAGACAAAATATTGGCAATAGACTGGACAGAGGAACACTTCTTCCACTGAGGAGAGATCAGAGCATCTTTCAAAAGGAAGTATTTCTGGAGTTCAGTATGGGACCTGACACCATTAGGTTCACTTTAGATCTTGGCATTCTGCTTATTTCTCCTCATCTTCCTTCTTAGTCACTTTTATTTTTCGTATGTGAAGATCACTAACAGAACTAAATGCTTAATAATTTTGTAACCCTAACTACGCCTCTGGCCTAGCACTTATTTACTTTGACTGCAGCTAAAACCCTTTCATAAATGACTCCAGAGCTCAAAGCTCCCGTACTTAAACAGGAAAGACCCATAAAACAGACTGTGTAAAGACATCAGGCGAGACATCTTTCATGTGTTCGTGAACTGAGACCCTTTTCATCTACTTGGCTTTCAAACATCATTTAACTGTTTCACACAGCTGAATGACCAAATTCTGGGTGCTTTGAGATGCTTTTCTGTTAACAGCACCTTCCCTCACTAAGATCAAAATTATAAAAGTAATTAATCTGCCTTACAAGGCACTGATAAGTGGTTTCTTTAGCCACAGCAAAGTAATGTTTTGTAAACAGCATGTTGTGTTCCAGGTTTCCTTTTCACCATGGTACCATTGCTCCTATTTAGATGCACTTATGCAGAGGTGCTGGCTGTTTTGCAGTCTACGTCACCAATCTCACAAGTATTTCTAAAGCAACCAAGAGATGTATTAGAGCATCTTGCTTCAGGTAGATCCCTTGAAGATGAAGATAAAAATCAGAGGAAAAATATGATATATCATGCATTGTGCGTTTCTGAGAGGAAAATGGGCCCCTGAGTTTTTGAGACTGGGAGATAGATTGCATTTCATTTAAATGAATGCTTTGCCTCACTACTTAAGTAGACAACCTTGGGAAAACCTCATATTCTGAGCTTTATTTCAAGTTCAAGTTAATTATTCACATGATTATTTTTCTTTCCTAGGTACCACCTTTCTGCATTCCATAAGCTGACAATAAGTAATATACCTAACCTGCCTGTACTTTTGGACCAAGGAAAACACACTCAACAGTGAACTTATTTTGTGTATGGCAATCAAAGTTCAATAAATATAAAGAATTAACCTGTTTTTCATTTATACAAGCACAAAAATGTATTTAAGAAAATTCAGTTTCCTTTATATCTTACACTCTTTAAACTCCAACTTGGCTTTAGTGACTTTTTTTCCAACTTAAAACCTTGTTTGCCAAGACTCAAACTGAGTGAATTTTTATTGCACAGTTATAAACCATTGAGGGGGGAGAATTATATAATGGAAAAAAGTTGAAATAGCCTTAACTCTAAAAGTGCAAATAGCATACAGCACCCATTAGAGAGAGAAAAAAAAAGGTCATCACTAATATTTTCATCGACACACTCCTATAATGCTTTAAAATGCACTCAGGGTGCATTTCACAGGTGGAATCAATGAACATAATTGAGGAGTAATGACCAATGGGGAGGACATTTCCTGACAGCTAAAGACTAGTTGGGGTATAAGGTATGGTGAAACCACCAAGCCTGAGTTTCACAGGTCGTTAACTGTCAGGAAATGCCAAAATCGAAGATCATCATTACAAATTCAAGCTGTAAAAATCCAAAGATGTAAATAAAGCTAATTAGTATTTTCATATATTTAAAATGTAGCTATGGAACTGTTCATTGCTTCTGATACGTTTCTGTCTATAGGACAAGCCTTCTCTTTGTTGTCTGAAGATGGCCCAGCAACAGCAGCCAAGTGAAAGGGCAGCACGATGTTAGCTGCCCCACCCCATGGATGAGCCTGAGACTTTGTTCATGGTCATCATGAAAGAAGATATGTGTCAAGTGAAGACTTTAAGCACAGGAAGATAAGTATGCTACATTTATTATTAGGCTCAGCATTAATTATAAACAGAAAGATCATGTTAAAATATCTAGTCTAAAGCTCAATTTCCAGTCCTGAAATTAAGCTCAAGTCTTATTTATCAGCGCCCTGTTTATGCTTTCCTGCAAGTAAAAATATTGTATTCGTTCCCTATCTGACCCTCCCTTCACCAAACATACCGGGTGCAGGTGGTGGGTGCATGCACAATGAGGAGATTTTGGAGAAGAGAAAGGGGAATTTTAGGGTCCTGATGATGTTCAGGGTGTGGTGCTTTGACTCTGGTGGCCAGATGAGCATCCTGATGCTCCTAGCTGTACGAGAGGAGGGAGACAGCAGAAATACCCAGGGAGATGTCAGCTTTATAATAACCACCCAGTAAAGCTGAAAAATGTTTGGTCTCCGTTAACAATGGTTTGGACATGCTTCCAAATTTTTCTTTTTGAGCCTGACAGCTGCCAAGACCTTCACCGGTTGTTACTTTGCGTACTGGGTTGCAGGTCTCAGTGATTATTTATCCCAGCAGAGCACAGCCTCCAGTATTTTTCAGCATAACTTATATGGTCAAATCTTTGGCTAGTTCAATGATTTAAACTGAAATACCATCTGGCAGCAACATAAAGTCCGGTGCAGTCACTCACTGAATCTTCTGAGAGGCAAAACGGAAGAGTAGGAAAGGATCCGTAAAAAGATATGACTGGAGAGAAAAAAAAAAAAAGTTCTGTATGAGCAATAGTATCAGGGTACTGCTATCGTCAAAATATTGTCAGGGTCAGTCTAAGAAATTCTATGATATGTCTTCTTGGTTCCCACTCACGGTTAAGTTTTATGAGGGTACTGTTCATGAAAGAAAACACATAGCTTTGAGGGAAAGAAACAGGGTTCTCCTATCGTAGAAAACTATTTTCCTTTGGTGGAAGATGATTGTTGCCATTTACAAATGCATAATAATGAAGTGGAACAAATAACATTCGTTATAATTCTCTTAAACCAACAATTGAAGTCTGTTTAAAAGTCAAGTGTCTAGCAGTACATGAATTAACTTGACAGAATTAGGAAAATACTATGGAAACTGGAAAATGTACGATGTAAAGCTGACTCTGTTTTCCCAATTCATACTCCAGTGCATTTGTATAATCTTTATACATAAATGAAGCATTGTGTAACCTGTGTAAATCATTTATAAGTACTGGGAGCTGTAGTATCTAGAGCATGAAGTGTATGGAGCCAGAGAAAAAGCTCTGAAGAAACAGAAATGTTAATGGGATGACTGAGAAGTAACCATATATCTTAACTGTCTGTAAAATAGAAAAAAGTTAACTGTTACACAAGCATAATTACTATACTATAGCTTTTCCACAGCTTTTAAGGACAGTATATATATCTTCATGATTTTATGTAAATTTATACACCAATCTATGCACCAATTTGAGAGCAAATAAAACTTTAGACCTTTTTATTTTAACATCTATTTTTCTCATCTCATGTAGTTTCATGTGCTTATTAATATTTGATCTTTAATTTGGTGAAACTCCATTTGTAATACCTTTTTCCCATGAACATTGTTTAAATTAATTTCTTCAGGTTTTACAGACATACTGTTTTATGAGTTTCCTAATATTTGCTGTGTTCTGAAAGACAGTGATCAGGACAATAGGAGCCTTAGGCTTCATTCTTTAAATTGAGAAATCCTGTAGAGACCTCAGCTGTTGAGCATGTTCAGAAAGCAAATATCCAAAGGCTCCATACTCAACACCTGGGAAAAAAACTAGTGGCAAACTCACTCAAGATACAATGCACAAATCCTTTTTCTTATTCAACAAAAATCTCTTAATTTTAAACGATGGAGTCTTTACCTGCCTGCCATTGTCCAATAATTCTGAGTTACTCTGATTTGTTACAAAACAGATTTTATTGCCAGGATGTTCAAATACTATGAAAGTAGAAATCTAAATATAGATTTAAAAATCTCATATAACAGGAGAGATCCTCAGTAAGTTTCGATATGAGAATATCCAGAAGCATAAAAATAAGTTGATATTCAGTAAATCAAACCAGTTTTGCATGTTGCAGAAAAAGTGAGACTTAAAGAATTTGGAAAAAGAAGAATGAAATGGCTTTACAAAGAGATGGGGGCCTCAACAGAAGAAAGAAGAAGAGATGGTTAAGGGAGAAATTGATGAAATCTATTAAAGGCCAACTGGAATGGAGAAAGAATAATCAATTCATAATGTTTACCAACCAATTATCCTGTTTGAGGGCTTTCAGATGGTCCCACATAATACCACGTTTCTTTCCTTTTCCTTGGATAACTGCAGTCCAGTCTTCACAGACTGCAATTGCTTGTATCTGACATCCACAATATGAGCAGTGGTCCAGATCTCCAGCTCAAAACAACAGAATAACAGTTTGCATGGGTAAGTAGGTAGGGATACCCGAGCTGAATTTCCTTTAAGTGAGCTGACTTGTGAGTTTTGTTCTGGCAATGTTGTTGTGCTTTATTCTCTAGTATTGGTCACCAAAGGGTTCTTTGTTGGGTTTCAAGAACAAATTCATTCAAAAACCTTGTCTTCCTGGATAACTTCATAGTACATGCAAAGACCAACTACTTTCCCCAGCTTTTGGCAAAGTATGAAGTACCACTATTCATTTCCAGGCCAGGGATATTTGAAACTTGGTTGTTAACAGCCTAATAAAAAGCTTTCTCTTGAAAAATATGGAATATTGATCCAAATTGTAATCCATATTTGTCCATTAAGCATGATTCCAAGATCATCATTTCAGTGCTCTGTCATGACTGTAAAAAGCTGCCTCACTGTGATGAAACTCTTGCTAGATTTTTCTAGGGTGTAGATATGAACCTAGCTTTCTCACTTGCTCCTTTTTAAGAGTATAAGGAACAAGGAAACTAATTTCACTGACTGATTTAGAGCTACGTTTTCCACAGTGGGCAGCTGCTGAAAAAGCAACAACCCACCCATTTGCTGCCACAGAAATCAGATTAATCAGAGAGTTGTGTTTTGTTTTTCCCCTGACATAAGGCTACACAATCCTTGTCTCCACGAGTTAGATGTGTCAAAAAACTTCTTTCTAGTTAAGCTTTTGGTTGGAAATGGGATTACCATAGGACAGAGTGGTCCTACAGCAAGTAGGCAAAAACTTCAAAGGCAAACTTCTCATTAGAGGTTTGGCAAATAAAACACAAGAAGCCTCTGCCAAGCCTCCTGTGTCCAACAGTGCCTAGCATCCTACGCAGAATGAAGTCTAGTGAAACTTTTGATACCTTAATGAGCTAAAGAGGCCATAAAAAAAGTAGTGTTTATAACATGTACTTTGTGCCAGAGACCAAAATGAATCCACTTGTTCTCTCCCTGTGTGAAGGATAAAGAGGGAATTCATGGCAGAGAAATAAAAGAAATTACCTCAGGCTTACAACTTTTTTTTTTTGTTTGAAACTTTTTTATATGCTTTATCAATTAATTACCATAAAGTAATGTTTATCTTTGTTGCATTTCAGTGGCAGCTCTGGCTCCTTATGATTTCTTTCCAAAGTAAATGTTTGGGCCTTTTTGACCAAAATGACAGAATATACCATTTCCATTGAAAAACAAAGTCATAAAAGTCATGTAAGCAGCTTTTACAGACTCTGTAGTCACCTATATACGTTTCTGTAAGCAGACCAAAGGACACAGAGCTCTGCCAGATCAAAAAAATTAGCTGGTGATTTCAGCTGGCGACCAGCACCGCAGCCCGGAGTGCGCGGACAGGCGCCTGTGCCACCACCGCTGCCGTCGGCAGGGTGCCGGTGGCTGGGCAGCCAGGGTCCCAGCTCACCCCTCCGATCCTGCAGCTGGCCGGGGGTCCCTGGCACCTGCGTGTGCCCATCCTCACCTGAAGCTGCTGCCCCGGGTCTGCTACTACCACCAGCTGAAGCTGATGGGAACAGGTTTTTGTGAGCTTTGGAGTGCGGTGAGATACATGACGTGAAAATTTTCATTAACAGGATAAAAGGCCCATTGAGAAAACATGCATTCTCTCTATGCGCTGAGGTACCTGTTACCCAGGGAATTTCCTGTGTCTTTTCCTTTTAACAGTATTTCAAATATATTTATATATATATATATAATTTTATATTTTATGTATTTTTAAAATATTTATTTACACCTATTTCTATTAGGTAACATTGCATGCAAAAAAACCCCTAGGAAACACAAATGTTACTCCTCAACAGCAATATGTTTGTAGGAATATAGCTTGTATATGTGATATAATATGTATACATATACACTTGTTACACCATCTAACCACTATTTAGCTGTAGTTCATAATGTCAGCAACATGCTGACTATGTCTTGAACTTCAGCCTCTAAAGCAGGTCACTAAAAGCCTCATGCTTACACAGAGGAGGAAGTTGCTATACTATCTTGGAGTTTTTATTATAAGACAGCATAAATTTTAAAACTCAGAATGTCTATTTGATTTACTAGGCTAAGTCTAAGATGTTCACAATGGTTTTAAAGCTTTCTGTGAGAGGGTCTAACGTCTATGTATAGAAGATCAATTCAAGCAAATCACCTCTACTGCTGTTAACTCATGTAGGTCCAGAAGGTAGCACAAAGCTTTCAAAACCAGCTAGTGGTTTAAATCAGTATCCAAGGCTGTGAGCTGTGCTAGCTGAGAAAATCAGGAGCAGTAGGCTTCTACCAGATCACTTTTTTGCATCAAGGAGCTCTGTCAGAAGACACAGTGGACACTTGCGCCTCAGAAGCCACTTCAAAAGAAATCTTAAATTAGCTGAAAAAATCTCTCAGATAGATTTCCTCTGCTTAGGATTGATTTGCTTTGATGGAAGTATATCTTGAAACACACTGTATAAGCTACGCTCCACTGGGAAATACAAATATATACTTTCTTAAAATGAATTCATGGTATTTTGCAGTAAAATTGTAAGGATGTGTTAAATGGACTCACCAACTGTGTCCAATCTCTCCTTCCCCTTCTCTTCCCATTAATGCAACACTAAAAGTCTGAAACCCTGAGCTTGCCACCTCCTTCAGGGGGATTAATTGTCCCACCACAAGGGAGGTTAAAAAAAAAAAAGGCAGCATAATCTTTTGTTGCTCTTTTGTGCACTTTGTATTACTTAAACTGCAAAACTGGTTTTATGCTGCATGGATGGAAGCTCTTTCCCGTCTGAAATAATGTCTATTCTGACTTCACCAGCTTAGTTTAGCAGATTGCTACAGGCTTTTCTCTAATTTTCCTCTTCCATTCATCCCTAATGCCCAACCAATAGCTGTAGGAAAAAAGCTCCATTACTTCTGTTGTCCTTTTAGTTAAAAACTTCTGCTGCAATGAGTGCCACTGCTAAGAAATGGATCATGGGCATTTGTCTGAATAGCCACTCACAAATGCATATTATTATGTCAGGAAGTTAACAGGACAACTACTGAGCAGCATTGCTCTTTTGAGTCCAAAAAATCATTCCCTGACATAAGAGGCATCATTGCCATGTCAGATGTCAGTCTCCTTGCTAAAGATTCCTGCCGCAAAGGGCTTTGCTCGGGATTTGCTCTGAGGAGTCCTCAGTGCCACGCAGACAACCATAGGGCGCGTGAATCATAAGAGGACAAAACTCTGGTGGTCTGAGTCTGTTTAAAGCCTTAGGTCAGAGTTTCCATCTATAAACATTCTCTTGTATGTTTATGTTTTTTATACAGCTTGATTTATTGGAGGTGAAAAACACTGTATACTAACTTTTTTAAGCCAACTGATTAATTATTGTTGATAGAATACGCTCATCAGCAATAACTCAGATGATCAACGCATAACACCATACTACTAAGTTCATCTGCATGATGAGATCTTTGGTTAAATGTTAGAAAAGTGGTTGTGGAACCTTTTGAAAAATATCAATTTCATAATTTTAATATTGCTGTTTTAAAATATGTCTCCAGAACAGATGAAATATCTCTATTAAATTTCTGTCTGGGTGAAATCACAGACCTCTGGTACACTCAATGGGTGTTTGTTCATAGATTTTCAGTGTGAAAAGAACTTTATATTGGGAGCTGGGAGTCATTCCTGGGTCTTCACTCGAGACACACAGACATACTTTGTGTTTAGGGTAAGACATTTAAGCTTTGGGCCGTAGTTACAATACTATTATTTTACTAAAGTAAAATAATAATTTACTTCTGCTTGTAAGGCACAATAAAAGCTCCATGTTTGTTTTAAAGTGAAATATATTAATATATAGCAAGATATTTTTCATACATGTACCCTTAAAGCGTACCTCTGTGTACAAGTCACTTCATAGATACACTACCGCAAGAACTGTTGAGTGAACTGTATGATTTGGTCCCAGCTGAGTGCTTTATTCCCAAAACAAAGGGGGTTTGCACAGCTGCTGGTCAGACACAGAAGGTATCTGCGGATCTGCCTTATGCTCCCTGCAGCCCTCCCATTCTTCAGTCTCTCCTGCCCCAGGGCGACTTTGTGTGGCACTGACATCCAGCGAGATCTTCTTGCAAGGCTGAATTTTTCAGTAGCAGCACTTTAGGAAAGGCAGTGCATCTTCCACTAAAAGCAAAATTTTTCTTTTTTTCTTTTGTATACCAAAGTTTAGTAATTTTGTTGTGTGTTCTTGCCGTATCGTTGCTCACTACTAGAGCAGCACAAGCAAGACCTGTAGCCTTTCTGAGAGGTTTCTCTTTCATTTCCGTAACTATGGCATCAACTGCTTATATTTTGTAAATTATTCAATGTGTACTAAAATAACTTTTAGGTCCAACTTTCCTTTTTTTTCTGGTAAGGCAGATTCACTTCTTTCAAATGTAGAACTTCCTAACATTGTAGCCAATTTGAAAAGTGGAACAGAGAGTACCATTGTTGCTGCCCAATCCTACGCAGTTCAAGCTAAGCTTCAAGTACATAAATGTAATGAAGTGATAATACAGAGATGAAAAAAAATTTCTTTGGGTGTATCTAGCAACTCAGTGTTTGCTAGTAAAAATAAAATCAGCACAAAATGTTGCTTTGAAATTCAAAATCAGTAATTTTTTTTAGTTGTTAACCTCCTATTTTGAAAAAAATTAAACAGGTTCCTATTTTTTTGATTCATATGTAGGCAGAACTGTGTGTGAGTTACTGTATGATATGTGATCTGATCCCAGGTACATCCAGTTTATGGCACTGCAGTGATATGTGGGACCCATCCAATGTCAAAAAGCAAAGAGCATCTCTGACTTTCACTATTACGCTATTCAGAAGAAATTTAGTTCCTGGACCTGAAGCAGCAAGCAGGCAGAAAATGCAGTATTGTTCAGTGGTGAATTTCAAACTTTTCACAGTGGGAATCCAAGAGAAAAATGATCTCTGAGCAGCCAGAAATCACTGGCTGCCAACTGCTGACATCTACACTTCTAGTGATGCTCTGAAATTTCTGACATATGAGGTTGAGCAAACCGAGTAAATTAATAAACCAAACATAGTAACTCTAGATTTCAGCTCAGTTTCTTCATATTAAAAATAGTGAGCAGAAAGCTTCAGCATGGCAACTGTTTCTGAAGAAAACACATCTTGCTTTGATATCACACCTATCCTGATTCAGCTTCGTGTTTGAAGCAGTTAATACCTCCAGATTCAACCTTTCATGCCATGGCAAGGAAGTGTTCCCTCACTGACCCGATCTCGCATTCCTTCAGTGTGACATTTGCTCAGTCTTGAGATCTTCTTTACTAGCAGCCCGGAATTTTGGGGCCCAAATCAAAAGTTTCAGCACAGCCAGTCCAGCTCCAAATGTTATAGCTCAATTTCTTTTTGTTCATGACTTTCATACTGATACTCAAGTAGCTACAGGGAAATCCAGTACATAACCATTATTTTCCACTTTCTGCTACAAAGTTTTTATCTTTCTGCATTTGTTTTTATGGTAGGATAGTTTCTGGTTTGAATTTTATCTAGCATAAAAACTGCCTAAAGGAGCAGACCTAGATACTATTCTATTATTCCTTTCAGATTTTGGCTGAAACTGAAACATGGAGGAAAACCAATTGTCCTCCTTTTTCCTGTTCTAAAAGATAAGTGTGACATGAAGCACATGCCTCTCTTAAACGCTCTCGCATGTGCCTAGCATTTTAGGTCAATAAACCCAGCTCTGGAACAAGGCTGAGGCAAGCATTATGGATTAAGGATTTGTCATGAGGGCCAGATTCCAGGCAGAGGTTTCTTTGTTCCTCCATAAGAGTTTATTCATACACATTACTCCTCTTTTTATGTCTGCTTTTCTGTGCTTAGCCACTAGATACTAACAGAATGCAGCCGTGCTTCTCCACTGCCCCCATGCCTTCCCCATCTGCTTCATTCCTTGCAATGCAAATGTTCAAAAGATGTAGATATCGATGTCCATGTTGAGTCTCTCTTGGCAGACCGGAGGACGTTGTTGCTTCTGTGTTTCCAGGACTCCCAGCAACCCAGAACTTGCAGCTTCTTTGTTGTCTTTTACGTGTACGTTGACCTCAACAGGCATCTGAGCTTTTAAACACTTTAGAGTTGTAGCACCTAGAAGCACTTCCCATCAGCGGAGGTGCTAAACTTGTTCTTGGCAACATTGCTTTGGGACATTTCTCAGTTTGGGCCCAGGGCCAGCCATCTGTGTGACACCACGTAGTGTCTCATTATGGGCTGAGTGACAAAATGGTTCGTGTGCTGCCAAACTCACTGACTTTTACAAGACAGCAGCAAAGGAGTGGTACCTAGTGCAGCCAGATTAGAATTAATTTTTTTAAAAAAAAGGTATAGACCTCCACACTACTGTTCCAGTTAGCTGCTACTTCACCTCTTGAAAGCTCTGTGTATGCTGAAAAAGCCCTTTCATACTTCAGCCACTCTCTTCACATTTTAAATCTCTGTTCTTTTGCTATGCCTCAGTAAAAACCTCTATCTTCTAGGAGAGGCTGAGTAAGAGTTTCTATTTGTTATGGCCTCTTGGAAAGCAGCCAATTCTCATTTGAAGTGAATCATATTATCTAAGTAAAAATCTGTCCAGATAGCATTTGCTGTTTTTCCTTTGTTACCTGCCTAAGGATTCCAGGAATAGGTGCACCAGACATTCATCTATTCAGTCAACAGTTAATCAATTAACAGTTGATCCAAGCCTTTCAAGAGGAGATCCACACAAAGTAGACCACGATTTCAGACAGCTAAAGCAAATTAACTTACTATCAGGCAGATGAGACTTCTTATGTGGCTTTTAAATTACATCCACTTTCTACTGCCTCATTTTCAAGCACCCCATTCTCTTTTCCTTCTGCTGGTGTGATTTCTGCCTCTGGAAGTGAGGCACAAGCCCTGTTCATGAAGCAGAGAGCGTCGGGGCAGGAGAGCTGGGAATGCTCAGCTGAAGACAGGCTTAGTTTTGCCTTCTAGTGTCTCCACTCCTGGGGATTTTCTGTTACTAAATAATGCTCTTAAGGAGATTTAAGTATCCCATAAAAATAATTAAATTAACTCTGTCGAAAGACTGTTTTCCTTTCTGACAGTAAGATGGGAGATTAATGATCAACTGATTGCCTGTTTCTTGCTCTCACCTCTTTAAAAAAAATGTTATAAATATAGATTTAAAAGGATATGAGAGAGGTGAGAAAGGAAAATTATGGAAAGACTGGGGCTTTATTGTAGGTCTGAAGAGTCTCAAGCACAGCCTGTGGCTTACCATAGGAAAAGCTGAGTGGCCAGCATTGGCAGTCAGAGCTGATTGCCTTACGCACTTCCCTACAGTATGGCTTAGCTCCTCTTCCCCCATATTTTTGCCTTTCCTCAGCCTCAACTTCTATAGCATTTTTACTTGTGCACTAGCAACATCTCAGTCAAAAAGTTTCGTTTTGAAATGGGAAGGTTATGGAGCAGATCATCCTGAGTGCCATCACACAGCACATACAGGACAACCAGGTGAGCAGGCCCAGTGAGCACGGGTTTATGAAAGCCAGGTCCTGCTTGACTAACCTGATCTCCTTCTATGACCGGGTGACCCGCTCAGTGGATGAGGGAAAGGCTGTGCATGTTGTCTACCTGGACTTTAGTAAAGCCTTTGACACTGTTCCACACAGCATTCTCCTGGAGAAACTGGCTGCTCATGGCTTGGATGGGTGCACTCTTCACTGGGTAAAAATCTGGCTGGATGGCTGGGCCCAAAGATCTGTGGTGAATGGAGTTAAATCCAGTTGGTGGTTGGTCACAAGTGGAGCTCCCCAGGGCCTACCTACTGGGGTCAGTTCTGTTTAGTATCTTTATCAATGATCTGGAAGAGGGGATCCAGTGCACCCTCAGTAAGTTTGCAGATGACACCAAGTTGGGTGGGAGTGGTTGAGTCACCATCCCTGGAGGCATTTAAAAGATGTGTAGATGTGGTGACTAGGAACAGGGTTTAGTGGTGGACTTGGCAGTGCTAGGTTAATGGGCGGGCTCAATGACCTTAAAGGTCTTTTCCAACCTAAATGATTCTATGATTCTATGTTTTCAGCCCTGTGAACTGCTGGGAGGTGGTTGAGGATTAGTGTGCCATAGACACACTCCAAACAGAGAGTTTGGAGAGTAAATAACACTGGTTGAAACAGTCCTAGAGGGAGAAAACTCCACACACAAGGACAAGAAAAATGAAATAAAGTACTCTGAAAGAAAGTGGCTTCAGGCTTGAGTGCTGGCTTAACACCCGGGCAATGAAATAACAAAGATGTGTGCCTCCACATAAACCATGACCAGTGTGCTGACCTCATTGTCCTAGGAGAAACAGCCCAGTAGGAGAAAGAGCGGAGTAGTCCAGTAGATATATGCCATCAGTGTTGGGTGCTAACAACAGTTTCATTTTATATCAGTGGGACCAAACCACTGGAATTTAAGTTGCAACATGGATACTCTGGGAAATAAGCTAAGCCTGCACATTTGGAATAGGTCACAAAAACTGTCTTGGGGCAAAATTCCACATTTACTTTAAAAACTCCTATTATGGACTGCATTGGAGGTTACTTAGAGGTGAGACTCAGCATCTATCCAGTGCGCTGACTTGACTCCTGTTCTGAGCAGCTCTTTTCTCTGCTGCATTGTTCTGCTGCGAGCAAAGTAGGACTCAATGCCATGATCAGTTGAAAAGGGCAAATGTGCCTAACTGATATGCTCTTCTCCATGCACTCATTATTTGGTGAGTGGGTAGAACATCTGGGGAGGGAGCAGAAAGTTATAGTAACAGGAAAGCAGTAAATACAGTGAGCAAGCATCTACCCCGCTTGCCTTACTCCAATAATGAGCCTAGAGTAACTAAAACTGGGAAAAAAGAAGAAATACTGAAGAACTGTTAATTTGTGATATAGCTTTTCTAATTATCTGGAAAGAGAGCAAGGTATGTAACAGAAGTTTTGCTTTCTGAGTACAAGGGTTTTAGGAGATAGGGGAAGCAACTCAGCCCAGAAAATTTATGTCCTGGCCCCAGGCTATATAAAACTGAAGACCTAGCTCTACGAAAGGCAGGGGGCATCTCCAGCAGGTTTTTGGTAGGACTTAGTAGCCAAACCTGAAATTCCAGCTTTCAAAATGCAGACTTGACTGCTTAACAGTCCCCTAAACCTCTGCAATCTAGATGTGCTTTTGTTTTAGAAGCTCTAGTTCTGATTTCACCTTGCAAGTATTTGATACCTGTGTTCCTTAAATTATCCTGCCTGCCTGAGTGTGCAAATACATACATACATATACAGGTGCACCTACCACATCAGACTTCCCGTGAAACACAGCAACACTCACTGCTTTCTTTAAAACATATCCTGAAAAAGGTGGAAGTGATACCCTGCTAATACCTTTTACCCCGTGGTGAAAGGTTCCCAGCTTCCACACTGTAGCTAAGAGGTTCAGTGTGGGAAGCTGTACTTTAAGGAGGCCCTTGCAAGTAGTGAGCAGCTATGCAGAGGTTGACATTAGAGCATACAGAGCAAGTGGACTTCAGATACTAAAGAAAGCATTTCTTCCCTCTGATTTTTGAGTGCTACATGGGACCGGAAGTAAGTGACCCAAGAAAAATAGCCTTATGTAGAATAGTGAGGCAATGGAAAGCCCCACCAGAGCAGAAGGATGATGAGCTAAAAGGATTCAGCTGCTCTTCACTTTATAATAACAACTACAGCTACCAACAGAATGAAAACAAACAACTTCCTAATGATAGCATCTTCTGAAACACCTGGATTAGATCTAGGCATTTCCTGTTCCACATTTAGTGGATAAAAGGAGCAAATTAAGTTTAGAATAGGGACTGAAGCTGAGGATGAGTTTCTCTGTCCCAGGTACTGTCCTAATATTGAAGCAAAGCTTCTGGTCTCGCTTACTGATTTGTTCTCTCCTACTGATTCATCCCTTTAATGAAAGAGGTTATTATTTTAACTTCAGGATGTAAGGTCATATGGGTACTAGAATAAGTAGAAGGAAATATTATATCTGTTTTGTGCTTTGCTATGATTTCTGGTGGAGAGTTTCTGGTCTATAAATTCAAAAATGTGTAGTTTGGGGAAAGGGGGTCATCTAAATGCCTGCATTAGCATTCTGGAAAAATTAAGAGATCCAGAGATGAAAGAGATTGCTACCTTAGGTGTAAAGCAGAAACTGTTCCCATGTTCCCTTAATCTGTTGTAATGTTTAGCAGGACAGGCTTGCATTACCAGTGGTTCTATCACAGCTGAAGGTATCGTTTCTTTCTTCTGTGTTTTAAGATGCACAGGTCCTTGAGATGTAGAATATAAATCTCACTTGTATCCTCGATATTTAATGTTAAAAAGCTTTAGGGGCTTGCCTATTCTGTCACTCTAGCATGCTATATTGAGGTAGCACCTTTTAGATCATCTGGTTTTAAGGATCACAACCTGAGGCAAGCTGCTCACAGAGTATATGTATGCTTATAGTATATAGGAAGCCTAGATGCTTAAGTGAAGGCTATGAATCTTTGTGGTGGCCAGACAGATCTAAGTTTAATACAGTGACAGCCCAAATTACTCTGAACACCTAGATTCTGATTCTGCGACATGTGCCCTCTCTGCTTAGCTAGAAACCTTTTCCTCCATGAGGAGAATATGATTAATTGTATGGCTTTAAACTAGTAAGAAACACTAAAGAATATGGGTCCTTTTTTGCCTTTAAAAAAAAAAAAAAATTGGCCCTGAGTTTTCTTATATGTTTACTTTGGCCCTAATGTAAAGGAGGCAAATGAAATTCATTTCTGAGAGGAAATAATGTTACTTCTGCTTAGAAGAAAGGAAGTTACATATATTCCAAGAAACTTTCTAGAAGCTAATTATCTCAGTAATAATAACTACGGTCTTAATGGACAGGTCTGGCTTCTGGTCATTTAAGAGAAACCTTTCATAACACTTTTCTTTAAAGAATCTTCTGTATAATTTTATTATCACAGTTGGGATTGCCTACTGATTATTTTTAGCTGTGCTTTGAAGAGGTCCTATCTCTCTCCCATGCCATTTCCTAGGGGTGGGGAATTGCTTTGTGGAGTGAACACATGAGTTCTGATAGTAGTTTAATAAGTGATTACAGACGCTGAAGGTACTTTTGCCACCTGTTCTCTAAAGGTATTTCCTGGGGGGGTAAAAAAAAAATAAAAATTTAGGACTAACTCTGATTTTCCTTGTACCAGTCATCTAGTGGCATAGGTCCATCAAAACCAGTCAATTCTTTTCACTGATAGAGTCCAGAATAAAAACAGTAGTTTATTGCTTGCTTTTAATATTTCTGATAGGAAAGTTATGCTCTTGAATGAAATATAAAATGACTGATTATTGGACATACTGACCAAAATGCCTGGGCATGTTATTCTTATAAGTAACTTGCAAATTTAATGTTTGAAAGCTGAAGGTAAATTTCATTTAGCCTAATGAATGTGTCTAGAATTTCTCTGTGAATAATGCAAGACAGCAAGTATGGTATATTTAATAGTCCCTCTGTTATTGCTGGCGTTTTCAGATGGTTATTTCCTAGAAAGTTCATGTCCTCTTCCTGGTAATGTCTGGTTTGCCCCAAGGTATTGGCTCTTTCAGTTATTAACATCTAAGGTCTGATTTCTAATCGTGGGCATGCCAGAACACAGTGTTTGCCTGGGCAGGCGGTTAGTCCTGCCTGTAACCAGCCCTTTGCATGTGTCAGTTAGCCGCTGAAATGGCAGTAATGGCGAAGGCACAGAAACAACTTTGTGTGTACACCTCTGAAAACCATACCAGCATTCTGAAGAAGGAACAATTGTATTTATTCCAGGTTTTCTTGTACCTCCCTGGAACTGGCTGAGTGAGCAGAAGTACCGAGTGGCACTGCGCTTCCCATGTAGTGTCAGCCTCGGGTATAAGACCTGGGAATAAGGCATGTCGTTTTTCTCTTTAGCAGTCTACTGAGCTTCAAATAAACACAGAAGAATAAATCACATATAAATCATTTGAAATATCTAAATATTAAGATTTCAGCTCCTTCAGTTCTTACACTGTTTTTTTTATTCTCCTTCTATATTTTGAAATACATACTTAAACTATATACATTTCTAATTAATCTGGGCCAGTGATGGCAAACTTCTGGCTGGCACACCAGCACTATCACAGAGCGCTGTTGCACAACAGTGGACACCACCGGCTTTGGTCCCCGCCACTCCTCCTCTACCTCTTCCCGGCCCTGCAGCTGGGGAGGATGAGCTGCCCCAGGGTCAGCTTCTTGGTATGAAACACATAGGCTTGCAATGACTGGTAGGAGCTCTGTTTCTGGTCATGCAGGTAAAATCCATTAGAGGAAGCTCTCTTAGCTGGAATCCTTCAAGAGGTGAGCAGGATCTGGCCTGACCCCTTGGTCCTGCCACATCTGCATGACTTAAATGCTGGCCCAGCAGCGGTGGGAAAGCGTAGGATAGCAGAAAGGTTCAAGGAACATCTCTTCCCTTCAGTCCAGGGTGGTTCCTGCCAAGTCATGGATGAGGGCTTGTGCCTGGTTGTAAGGGCACATCAGCAACAAACCAGGGAATGCAATAATTATGTAAGCTAAGGAAAATGATTATACTCAAGATCTGGATAGCCCCACTGTTTGTCTCTCATGGTAGCAATAGCAAATACTTAATCATATACTTTAGAAGGACTTCTCAGAACAGCCTCCTTCTCAAGTGAATATTTCTATAGATGATGTAGACTTGTCATGGTATTTTCTGTTTATCTATAGCTGAAAAGAGGGTGTATTAAATTACTTGGTAGCAGCTAGGGTGGATGGTTCCATTTTGTCTTTATTATATCACATGCCGAGGAAAGTTTAAACCATTTGAGCAAAACAGTGAATCAAAGTTCAGAGCTGTTGCAAACTCCACCGATTTCGGCTGAGTTATATCACTTTCACCAGGGTTGAATTATTTGTGAAAGCAAACCCTTCAAGGCTATTATTGTGGTAAAAGGAATGGAATCCCACATTATTTAATATATGATATTGTATCTGTTTTTTTTCTACTTCAAGTCCTGTTCTTTACAAAAGTCTTCAGTTTAATTGGCTTCAAAGAAGAATTTGCCCACATTTAAGTTATCAAAACTTTAAGCAGAGCAGATAGGAGTAAAGCCAATTATTTATACTTTATTTTTAGTGGCCCAAAATGATGAGAATATAAAAAGCAAAAAAGATTAACCCAAACTCTCTAACATTTTAAGGTCTCAAAAATACAAGATTAGGGCTTTGAAAAGCATCCAAGTAATAAATCCACAGAACCAAAACACACAATTTTAATAAACTTATTAAAAAGAAATACAAGAGCTGATGGGCACAGATGCTAAGCTAAATTGAAAAAACTTTAGTAGCCTTTCGTGTTTGCGGACTCTTAAAAATAAAGCGGTCATATGTAATAAACTGATGATGCAGTTTGATTCTCAGAGGCTAAAGCCCAGTGAGGTGCTGGAGGAAGGGTAAAAGAGAGGTGGGGAGAAGAATGTTCCCAGCCTTCTGCCTGGTGACTGCAAGCAACACACAAAGCCTGTCGTTTTCACCTCTTTGGATAAAGCGAACACTGAGACTATGGAGACATAAATTTATCTGACCTGAGTGTCCTGAATGAAGTTGCAGAGGACTGAGGCTCAATGGGCCTCTGGCAAGACCATGGCAATCATCCCTGTCCCCAGAGAGGGGCCAAGCTCCAGGTCGACACAGCTGGGACAGAGCCCCGCGTGTGGGTGGCTACCATGTCCATGGGGCAGGGGATGGAGCAGAGGTATGGCAGAGATGCCCCACCTGTGAGGGGCTGTACCCTTGCTGGCCCCGCTCACGCTGCGGACAGAGTACACTTCTCAATGAAATATAACTACTGTTTTCAGACATAAATCTAGTCATAAAAGTAAACATCCTGAACTTTATTATCTTTTTCAGCAGATCCATTCCTGGGTTTTGTTCAAAATCATAGCTGCTGACTTTTTGGGGAAGGGGGTGCAACTTTTCTTCCTCTAGAGCCTTGCATATTTCACTGAAAAACAGAGGAGATGATTCTAAATCTTCTGAATATCAATAGAACTGTTTACAAATGTTGAATAAGCTATTATTTTGCAAATCCACTGGAGACTTAATTTAGCCTGATGCACTTAATTCCAGGGGAAATAAATTCAGCTTTACTCTGAAATTTCTGGTTGCATCTCAGGACTGACAGAAAGTAATGCTCTAGAAATCAGCAGTTTTGACATGGTAATGAATGGCAGACAGGAATAGTTTCAAGCGTAGTGCTTACTCCCAAGGCACCACATTTGCAGTCACTTTTCAGAATAGAATTGTTTTACAATTTTTTTTTATTTTATCAGGCCTAGATGTGGTGGCTCTTTTGTTTTACTGTTTTCCCTCAAGCTATAGATATCTACATTCATTTCATGTAATGAAACAAAAGGAATCGGACCCCTTTCCCTCTCTTTTGTAGCCTTTTGTTGTACTCCTTGCTGCCTCTAAGACTCTGGCCATGAGACTCATAGGTAGACAAGGAGCTGTGTCCTTTATCCAGTGGTTGCAACCAATGAATGAAAAAGGATATTTCTTTTTACCCTTCTTCCTACTCCTTCTCCCATTTCTTCCTTTGTCATGTTCACATTTGTTTTGGGAAGTAACTAGATGGAAGAGCTTAGAAATGAGGACCTAGTCAGACCTAAGTGACGCATCTCTGAATGTGGCAACACATTTTCCTATAAATTTATATTTAGCCTCTGTACTTGAATATCCCACTTAAGTTATATAGGTAGCACAAACTGACAAAGGTGTTAACTGATTGATTGGCACAGTGGAGTAACTTCTATTTCATCCACGTCCTCCACCAGCTCTACATTTTCCATGCAGCTGGGCTGCCAATTCTCACACCTAACGGGTGAGCCCTTCTATTTTGTCTTGCTCAAGCAAAATTCCATCAACGTTTCCAAACTGATGCTTGCACCCAGGCATTTCCTAGATCACTGGGCAAGGTACTGGAAGGTGAAGGAGATCTCACGTGGCACAGTCTCACCTACCAATTATTCCTGGAGGTGCTTCTTGCAGCCTTTCCAGGCAGTCCCAGTGCTCCTTGACTGCTCTGTTTCATCTCCATTTAGTTTCTACAGTTCTTCTTATAGCAACAGCAATGGCAAAGAAACATAGATTCCTTCTTCTGACATGTCTCCAGCCTTATTGGGATCTCCTGCATGGGTTATTTCCAGGCCTTGTTTCCAGCAGAGTGTTTTGGATAATGTTTTCATGATCAAAATTATTCAATACAAATCCTGGAGGCATCTGGTATTACCTGCACCTGAGGTGCCTTAGAGCTGACAGATCACAGATGAAAATATAAATCCAATGCTATGATGGAGCTGAGGAAAAGAATGGCCTCAAAGGAAGAGGAGGGTATTCTGTCTACTCTGGCTCATTTTTGCAGTGCTAAGTGGTACAGTCTGGAGTAGGCACAGTTTTTCACTGATCGTCCATGGGTATAGGATATGGTTGCAGATTATTAAATTAGAATCTCTGGGGTCTGTGCTTGTGAAATTAATTTTTCATCCCAGAAGCTCAGCCATTCTGTGTAGCCCATCACAGCCTTGTGCAGCAGCGACAAAGGGAGGGCATACTTCAGGACTGCTGCTGCACCATCCACCCAGCTTTTACTCGTTGATTTGGGGAGAAGAAATTGGGCTGATCAGTCAGAGGAAGAACGCAATGGGTGAGAGTGCTTGTAATTTTGTCTACCCCAGTTGGGCAGAGAAATCTGAGATACAAAACTGTAGGGTGCAAAGACTTATAAAAAGAGTTTGGCAAAGCCTGGAAAAGACAGAGGCTGATACATGACTGCGCTAGGCTGTAACCTTAAGTGGTTTTCAAGTATTGATGGAATTAAGTGGGGCAAAATATGCTTCCAGGTTGTTTGGTTTTTTGTTTTGTTTTGTTTTTTTTTTTATAATATCTGATAAGCAAGCACAAGATAAGAACTGTTTCTTTTATCCCCAATTTTGATTTTTTTGCCCTGTGCACTGAGAGGTAACTCTTACTTAAAATTACCAGCTCTGCACATGGCCTTTTCCAAGCATGAACTCCTATAGAGACTATAACATCATACGATTTATACATGCAAACATAATTTCTAAAATGGATTTTCCAGGTGCAAATTCAATCATCTGTTTAGCCAGGTGTGAGGATCTATCAGCTGTGCATGCAGGTGTCAGTGCTTGAAAAATGATCCAGTTTACTCCTCCATAAAGAGTTTGCACAGGGGCCTATGTCACTTAAGTCTGTCTTAGGCTG
Source organism: Anhinga rufa (assembly GCA_013400875.1). Lineage (NCBI taxonomy): Eukaryota > Metazoa > Chordata > Aves > Suliformes > Anhingidae > Anhinga > Anhinga rufa. Next base: position 76,416 of record VZTV01030242.1, read on the forward strand.
CATTTTGAGGATTTAAGTGGAATTTGAATGGTGCTTTCTGTGCTGAAGGTCCTCAGCACAGGGCAAATGCTTCACAAAGTGTATGCACAGATGGGCAAATTTGGCGGCCCATAAGTGAGGCTGGGCTGGAGGCCCAAATCGATAATCTTGCCCCAGATGTGTCTCCTCCTAAAATGTGTCTAGCTCTTGTCAGGCTCATTAGAGAGGGGTGGTTTTGGCTGGTTTGCCTTTTTTTTTTTTTTTACTGAAAACATAGTGTTTCTCAGTGTATCATCAGTGTTCCCAAACTCAAATATTTAATAACCTCTGCTATCTAACACCTGACTTGGCTTTGCATTAGAAACAATTGCTTGCGAAGTGTTTATCTATTGAGTGAGAATGATTAAAAGAAAATATAAAGTTCTTCATATACTATTTTTGGGCAACAAAATGACCTTCCTGCTATTTTAAATATTTCAGTATAATTTATATTAGCTGTAATACCATCAATAAGGCTGCTTGAAAATTAAGTGTCATTCTTGGCTTGAGACACTGGGTGTGTTGTGGGACTGAATGCCATGTGCCAGAAAAAAATTAAAACCAAAACCGCAGTCAAGTAGCTAAATTTATGGAGAGAGCAAGCAACATGGGCCTAAACAGCACAGCTACTTTGGACAAACAGCAATGCCTCTACCTGGGGAAACCTTAAAGTGCCCCTCAACCCTAATAGCTGCTGAGCTACAGTGGGGAGAACAGCAGCAAGCTGACAAAGCTGTAGCTGGCAGCAATGCCGTCATCCTCCAGGTAGGCAAATCAGGGGGTGCTGGAAAGCTCTGGGGAGTGGACGGGAACTCAATGGTATTTATGCCTCCAAGTACTGAAATATAGCCATAATTTCTCCTCCAAGGGGAGGCTAAAATGCCTGGCTTGGGTTTTTACTGATTTCTTCAGTGAAAGCGTCTCCTTTACCCAGGTAGCTCCTGCCTCTACTTCTTTCTCTGAAAGCCAGTTTTCCTCCAATGTAGAGGACATTAAGTACGCCATGCCAGATGAGGCCCCTCTAAGGCATTAATGCTTCCTTATCTCTGCTGGAAATCCCTCCCCTGTTACATCCCAGGAGAACATTTTGCCTTTTTCACAGCTGCATCGCACTGATGGTTTCACGATCCTCCTGCGCTCCGCTAAGACGATGTGAATATTGTGGGATTTGGCAGTGCTTCCCAGCTTCTGGGTCCAAGTGCAGGTCCTGGACACATCCCAGCTCTGTGCTGGGATGGGATTTGGATGTGCACTTGAGGCCTTTTCCTCCTACCTGTCCATACCATAGTTTCCATGGAACTAAATGCAGAAATGCTGGCCAAAAGAGAGCCTCAGTACAGTATATTTTGGCCAGGTATCCTGTCTAGATAATCAGTGAACAGGATCTTGGAAAACACTGCAGCTTATATCAGTTGTTTAGACACAGCCATATATACCATATCCTTTTTTTTTCCCCAGGTGTTTAGAACAGACTCCACTCTTCTCAGCTGATCCTATTTGACATCTCCTTTTCTCTCTCACTACACCTGCATGACATAAGAATATTTTGTCATTGCTTTTTCTACAGAGCAGCAAAATCCTACCTTCTCCCTCCATTTAATCTATTTATCTCCTGGGCATCTCCGACTCTGATGATTGTGACCTTCTCTTCTCTGAGACTTCCTGAAGAACCATCTGCTAAAATTATTTTTCATATTTTCATGTAACCAGGTTGCTCCTCGTTTTGAATAAATCTACCAGCTCTTTCTTCATACATTATCAAATTTCAGCTACTTCTGTTGCTTAGTATGCAATCTAGACTGCATATCTGCCTTCCCTGTACAGTACAGTAACCTCTTCATAATCCTCTGCAGGTGATAGTCTGCTTGAAATAATTTCTAAATCTGGTTCATTCACTGATTCCACTCCCTTTTAAGAGCATTAACAGAAAATCTTACTACTTTTGTAGTATCTTCAAAAACAGAAGCAATGAGGACACTAAGAAGTACAGTGGCGCTGCTAAAATGTTCATGTTCTCAATGAGCAAATTGATCAGCTTTGAGCTGATCCATTTATAGCCTTAAAGTGTAAGTCTAAAATTAAGATATAAACCCTTTGAGAGAAGTATTGCATCATATTTGGAAGTGAGATATGTTTGGTTTCCAAAGGATCATTTTAACAAGCATACCTAATCACTTATGTCTACTGCTAATGACAGTTGTTTTCTTGCAGACTTATCCCCCCAAGCCATAATTCTGGGGTTTTTTTTAAACAATCTTAGAAACAATCTAGTTTTGTAGCTTTGCAGTTACGTGTATTTTTTTTTTTGCTGAGTTGGTGAACCTCTTTAACTTTTTAGTATGCACAAAAGACCCATGACACAGAGATTTATGGCACAAGCCAATGAAAAAAATACCTCTGGTGGTATGCAAAATATTCAGAGGGGTTAGGAAAATAATAGCCTCCATCTATATGCAGCAAACTGGTATTAATGAGTTAACATTTCCTCGAAGAAAGCTTAAATTTAAAAAGTAGTATTGCATTTTACCTTCAGAAACAGTCTGAGAAATATTTTTCTTTTGTGTTCGCATATTTGCTATCATAAAGACTTGTGAAATACTGCAGGAGAATTGTCAGGACACTTCAGACATGTGGAAATAAGACAGCATGTAAAAATCTCATACAAAAGCTCTGGATTCACGGCATCACCGATCCACTCAGACACTCAAGAGTAACATAAGATCTGAGCTGTGCTGTCATGACATCACAGAGTTTTTCCATTAACTTGAACCCCTCAAGACATTTTACTGCTCTAAAACTTTCTCTAGTGTGACTGAACGTACAGATTACCAATACCCTGCAAAAAGGTCTTGTATCAAAACTCCCATTAAAGTCAATGGGAGTCCTGTGGCTAACCCATCCATATAATGCACTTAAAGTCTGGGGCTGAATGGCTAACTGCTTAATATGTGTAGGTCTTTTAAGAGCATTTTTTAAAACAAAGCAAAAATATTTTGCCAGGAACATAAGAACTTCAACACACTAGGCTTTTTCTTTCTCTCTTTCAATTATCCCGCCTGGATCAAGCAGGCAACACTAGAGGGGTCTCAAGCTCACACTGCTGGAAGGACTTAATTGCCCTAAGGGACAGAAAACAGAATCCAGCTACAAAGTTTTGGTCTCCATCCCAGATACTTAGTCTATTAAATGAGTCAGGAGGTTACGACTGAAAAGAAATAAGCCCCACAGCAGAAATGTATTTTGCAATCTGCTCGCTTTGGAAAGGTGCTGATGCAGAGTCGGACTGCCAGTGTCAGGAGATGTACTGATTGCTATTGAACCAGATGGGTAGGGGCAGGGGGGAAAAGAGGGGTAAAACAGGCACTTTCAGGCTTGTTGAAAAGGGCAAAAGTTGTGCTTTAGATACTTATTTCCCCCAAAATGTTAGCATACAGTTTCAGCAAGACGTGACTTGAGGCACTAGGGCTTTCCTAATGAATGACACAGGCTATTGAGTTTCTGTGTGACATGGCTGAGGAGTGTGGGAGGTCTAGTAGCTGGGAGCAGAGGTCTAGGAGCCACTCAGTCACTTTGTCACTTAGGGCAAGTTACTTGACCTTTTTGTACGGGCTTGAGCCATGTCAGATAAAGAAAGTGGCTTGACACCAGAATTTCATGCAATACCAGAAACCTAACCTGAAATAAACTTCCTTTAGTTCACTGCAGAAGTCATCTGTATAATCTTGAAATGTCACCCATGTCAGCTGGGTGAAAAACGGAGAAAATCATCAGTCCACCTTCCAAAGTCTGGTCTATCTCTACATTTGCATAGAAAAAAGACACAAGCAGTGATTGTGGGCAGAGAGTAACCGAATTGTGATTCAGCATTTGTAACTTGGTAATTAAAATCTGGTGGCCTATAACCATGTAAATCTAAAATTAGAAGCTGTTTCTGAAAGCACATGCCTGTGTAGGTTTTTCAGATTAAATCAAATAGTTTGTGAAGTTGGAAAAAGTACATAATTAAGTTCACTCCATCATTTTTAGACTGCATCAACGAGTAGTAAAACTACTCTGAAACAAAGTATTGAGGCGTTTGAATAATTCATAGGCATAAAAATATTGCAGTTCTTGTTTCTCTTTGCTTGCATAGGTAGTAAAGAAAATCATACAATCCTCAAATATAATTTCTGCTTGCAGTGCTTTCCCTCTGGTCTGACTGAAAGGGTAGATGTTTATTCACTGGAGCTTGTAGCTGAAACTGCTCACTGGAATCACACAGAAATCATTTGAGGCCATTGAGTAGGTAGAAATAACTCTTGCAATTTCATGGACATCTTTGTGAAAAGGGAAAGGATATTAGGAATCCTGACCTTGATTTATCAAGTCCTAATTGGGGGGGGGGGGGGNGGGGGGGGGGGAATAAAAAAATTAAATAAAGTATTTTCAAACCAAAAGGGGAAAATCATTAAATATTTGAATTGGGGAAATAAAGTCTATTTCCGATGTCTACACTACATGTGCTAGCTGCTTTAAAAGTAATTTTCTCTTATTATTCACACAGAATGCATTCTTGGTGCTCACTGTGAGGAGTACAATTGAACGATTGAGTTGATTAATGTACTTGCTGCGCCCAAATCCCTTAATCAAACTCAAATAAGTATAAACAGCATGCTATTTCAGTGTTTGAAACAGGTTCCATATGAATACGTTCATGTGCCAGCCTTACACAGTTAAGACTGATTTTAAACTTGCAGTGCTTCTCCATTGGGGTTGCAACTGGAGCAGAGGAGATCATGCAAAAATACCTATGTTGCTGTAGTGCAAATAAAGTCCTACATGTAAGTTTTTTAAAAAAACACATGAAAAGACAACAAAAGTTTATTTTCTTCATTTTCAATTAATGGAAATTAAAAAAAAAAGGTTTTTTTTTTCCCCCAGGTATTTACTTTAGGTCTTATTTGCTTATGTCAAATATAGCCTTCTTTTTGCATTTCATTCCAGTTGTAAAACATAGAGCTGTCTTGACCTGTTTGATCATCTGAATCTGTTCTGATTCCTGCAAAAGCTTTTGCAGCTCTGCTCCTCCTGTCATCTGCTGCCCCTGGTTTGGTGACTGCACTTAGTAAAACCTAAAGTTAATAATGGGGCCATCTAATCAGCACTGTGAGTTACAGAACGTGAGATGTCCATGCAACTTCTCTTTAAACATATGGCATTTTCCATGAGCTTGAATAGTCGGCAATTATTGTGCAACTGAAGAGCAGAGGTACTGTATACCTTGCAGTTACATAAAGCACTGCCTGTTTCGTTTTTCAGTAATGATCCCCATGCTTCTTTCTTGGGTTCAAACTCTTTGTAAAGATTAGAAAATTGTGTAGGTGATGTTTTCAAATTGCCTGAAGGCTCATAAAGAATAAGTGCCTGGGGTATTTCTGCTCACAGCACATAAGTCACTAGAGGAGGTGTGTGTTGGGGAGTCAATGGTTTTCATACCTAAATATTTGTTCCTTAGGCCAAGAAGAGATCACAAGAACAGCTAGTACAGACTTGTAAAACACACCATTATACGTCTGTCGAGTACTCTGTGTCAAGACCAAAGACTTCAGTTAGTCTGTATATTAGTGCTCAGAAGCATAAAGCATGACTCTGCAAGCAAAGACCCCGCTGGGAGGATGACTGGATGGCTAGATGGATCCCCTGGAGGGTTTCCTCCTACCCTTGTGCTGTAGAGAAAGCTGAAAGCCAGAAATGTCTCCCCACCATTGGCTGGTGGGAAAATTTCTTCTGTCCCCAAATAGGTAGAGCCCTGAGAATGATCTACCAAACACTCAGCAAAGCGAGGGGATTTCTCTGTGCTGTCAGAGAGCCCCAGGCTCAGCACCTTGTCTCCTGCTGCGGTCAGTCTCTGATGCTGGGGAAGGAAGAACAAAGCAGGCTTATTGTTCAAGCAAAAGTGATTCTGCTGAACCTCGGTAGAGAACCTTCATGAACAGGATTCAATTACAGTTGTTACACAAATGCGTAGCTGTTAAATGTGATAGCGCATTGCAAGCAAAGATATTTTCCAGAGGGAAAATGAAGGAAGGTGATAAATGGAGGGGGTCTTGTCCTAGTCTTAACACATACATATGCTGAAGAAATTCTCCCGAAAGCTGATCAAAGTGTACTTCAGCAAGTTATCTGACCAAAGCTCACCCATCTCTCCAGCAAGCAAGTCTAACGTTTAACCTACACAGCTTTGAAGGTGTCTATTTCAAGGTTGCACTAGTCTAACTTCAGCTCCTAGCCTCTGTAGGGCTTTAATAGAGAAGTCTTAACAACCTTCACCACCAAACCTCTTGTCCATGCATACTATGTTGTCAAGACATTTCTTGCCTTCTTTTCATTAGAGTAAGCTGGTCTCCTTTGGCCTCACCTCAAAAAAACCTGTTCCAGTTCTGAAATCTCTCAATTCTCACTGGTCCTGGCTACATCTTCCTGATGTGCAACACCAAACCTGCACACAAGGTTTTGCACGATACCCTATCACCGACATTCTCATTAGTATTCCTTTTTAAAATACATTTAATGAAAAGAAGCCACATTTGCTGCAGCTTTGCACCGGGAGCTCATGTGGAGGTAATTACCCACGATGACCTGTAAATCCACTTCTGAGTCATAGCTTCCCTAGACAGTCCACCATTCCATAAGTATAATCTGTCTCCATGTTTCCCAAGTGTATTACATTGCAGTTGGTTGATTCAACAGGTTGTGTTTTTAATCTGTGATCATATAATGCAGTGAGCTAAACTGTTCCGAGTGGTAATCTGCATTCTTCTTTTGCTATCTTTTTATCAGTTGCAAGTTTTACCAACAATCACTTTAGAACCCTGTTCATCATCTTGTCTGTTATTCAGAAATTTTATACATCAAAGATTAGGTTTCTGTAAGCCTCTAAAAGAAGTTAGTATCTTCATCGAACCTGTTGTGGTATCTTCTGATGGGTACATCCCACTACCACTGACATTCAAGGTACATTAAGGGCCCAGGTTTCCACAGAAAGACTATGGATGAAACAGGGGTGAGTCTTCCAGTTAGGAGCCTGTGATTAACAGGAGAGAGGAGAAGACAGCTATATTTGTGTATATTCATATCTATGCACCTTCTTTGAATGAAGTTCCTTTTGCCTATTGATGACTCAAAACCGAATCAAAGGTAGGAGAAGTGGGTGTGCTAAGAGCATTACTCATTTTGTCTTTCCTATGTGTATGGAGAGGAACCAACCTTTAGACTTCTAGTTTACCACGATCTTAAGCAGCCCTCTTCATGTATGCTGAGCAGTGGTGCAGCTGGCTATATAGGTAAGCTTCCCCACCTCTTAAAGCGGATAATTATCAGGATAATGTAATTTTATGCCTTGCATACTCAATCAAAGGCTTTCAAGTGTACAAAACTGTTTCAAACATAGCAAAACAAATTTAGTTTATCAGCTCCCATGGTCAAAGTTTGAAGTTCTGCTGGTATTTTTCAGTTTTCCTTTCAAAAACCTGTGACCAGTTTACTTTCTGTAGCCTTTTGCAATAGAAAGAATGAGAGGAATTTGATGTTATTTTAATCCTTTCCTTACTCAGGTAACGGAATGTAAAGTATGAAAACAACAACAAAAAATTCTGCTTCTCAGAATACTGAATAAGATTTCTAAGAATGGATTAAACAGAAGAGTTAAATATTTTGTAGCCTTTAACTTAATCAGCTGCAAATGAGTCACTGTGATAATGTGCACCAAAACCTGAGTATCCGCAGAGTTCAAGGCCAAAGCATCACATATCATCTCACTGCTCGCTTCTCCTCATTGTGGCCTAGTGAAAATCAAAATTACTTTTATACCAAGTGTTTCACCCGTCATTGCTGTGATTTGCCATGGGGTGCTTGGATTCCTTTTGCTGCTTGGTGCTGTGCGTGGCAGGAGGCAGTCTCAGCAGTGTCCCAGCTGGGCACGTGGGCACTGATGGAGCAATACACCCTGTGCAATGTGATGTGCAATGCACCCTGTGGGGTCAGAAAAGCAATGGAGAGGGCTCAGAAGGCTCCGCAGGCAGGTGAGGAACCAGCTGAGGTGGAAGCCCCATGTCACTTGGAAAAGGAAGGGTGCAGGGCATCATCTGGCATGGCCACCTTCCCATCGGCTCCAACACCGGGGCCCCAGCACTGATGGGAATCCCAGACCAGGATTAGCAGCGCAGCTGGAGCCCAGAGGGTGCACTGGGACAGCAAGGGAGAGCAGGAATAGTGTTTCTACTTGCAGCATTAAATTAAACACTTGGAAGATTCAGTGCTGTTAACTGACAGAAAATAGTAGATGCTAGAAAACACTTCTACAGCCAGACGAAGTGTCTAAATGCATGTTTGTCTCCAAACTGGTGATGAATGTAGTTTAAATGAGGGAAACTTTGGGGACTATAACCTTTTTGAGCTTACTGTAAAAACATCCAGTACTAGACTTTCTAATGGCTTTAATACATTTGACTATTAAAATTGTATCTTTCGTGAAGAGTATAAGGTTGTTTCTAGTCTAGTGGGCTTACTTTCTGTTACATGGATGGTATAAATAACAATTCAAAAAAGGTTTTTTTCTTCAACACTCATTGGAAATGGAAGTAGAACTTATCAGCAACTCTAAATCACCAGGGAAAAGTGCGCCTAATTGTCTGTTTGGTGTATTTCCTGGAAACCATGCAAATATCACACATCAGTTGAAATTAGCTCCTTAAAAACACAATGTATGCAGTGAATTTTGTTGGACGCAATAGCTTAATAGTGAAGAGATGTGCAGGAAAAGCCCATTGAAAGTAGTCTGGTATCCAAGCAGAACTGATGACTAACAGCTGTCAGGTGATCATTTGGCAAAGGATTAATTTTCTGCCTTAGTTATCTCACTCCAAAAGCTCCCTCCCAGGTTCAGGCATTTCCCAGAGACTCAGGGAAGGAGGCACAGGAGGGCACATGATGGGGGGAAAAGAACAGGGAAAGAGCAAAAATAGAGCAGTCAAATTTTGTATTTATGGTCCTTATGTGAGTCCTATGTCAAGCCAGATACTGTACAAAAGTCTTCCACCGCAGGCCAGTGCCTCAGTCAGCTGGGCAAGGCTGCCTGCCTGCCCACCACTTCTAGGAAGAGGTTCGCTTTCATTTCTCTCAATGCAGTTGTTACTGAGGCTGCAATAATGAAGGGATTACACGGGTATGTGATTGGATATTGGAAAAGGGTCTTTGCAACCAAGCAGAGAAAGAGGTACTTAATTTGTTTAAAAACAAAAGCTTGTATTCTGCAGGAATCTACAGCACAATCTGTGTGAAGCCCTAATTCCCCAAATCCATCTGTGCTTCCACCAGTATAGAGAATTACTGACCCCAGCCATGCCCCAGATGGCAGATAAGGATGCAGAAAAGGAGTGCTTATTTTATTAATTCTAGCTACCTGGGGGGAGGGGCTAAGCCCACCGTTTCAGATTGAGGACACAGAGAATATACTATCATAATTAAATCCAATTAAAATATCTTTCACAAGAAATCATCACAGAATGATGCTTCTAATATCTTCTTCTCTTGCTGTGGCTGGTGTGGATGAAGCATGTGTATAAAGCTGAAGGAATGCATGAGTCCTGCCTTACAAATGGAAAATGATGTATTAAAAAATGTTGCAACTGGGAGGGGAGAAAAAAAGCTGTGTCTTTTGTGATATTTATCTGGGAGCTAAGGGTTTCCATGAAGTCTCATTCTCAGACTTATTTAAATGCCTAGTCTTTCTGTATAGTTACTGGAGAGTCAAAGACTTCTGCATATGTACTTGGAGTCCTCTGAGGAGGACTTTTTGGTTGAATAGGGAACATCAGTTCCCAGTAAGGGTTTGCATGAGATGTTAAAAGCTCGAGAGTGTGAATATCCTGCAAGGTGTTTCAAGGTCTTCCATTTAATTTTTAGAAAAAAAGAGCTAGAAGTTGGGTACACCTGAGATTAAGGGTCTCATTTGCTACAACAAACACAAAGCTTGTTTCATCTGCCAGACTTACATGGAATATCATGTCTGCAACTGTGTATAATGAAACACTGTGGTACATCTAGAAAATAATCTTTCCACATATGAACTCGCTTCCCTATGCTTTTAACAATTTTTTTT
>VZTV01030247.1:0-19063 GCA_013400875.1 Anhinga rufa
TGATTCTGTGATTCTATGATATCTCATAGGTAAGACAACTTACTCAGCTACGGTGCATTTCAGAACAGGATGTTAGGATTGGGAATTTTCCATTTGTGGGCATTGAGAGGGGCTCTTAATGGGGCTGGGAGAACTGTACTGAAAGAGACAACTGCAAGTGCTCAGCAAAATGCAGGCTGGGAAGGGACTTCTGCCTATATATACTCCTGGGCAATACAGGATAGTGGGGAGGGGAAAGACATTTCAGCAGAGGATAAGGCTGACTCAAGAACAGGCAGAGATGGCCACAGACTCATTTTGGCTGGAAAACTGAAACTTAGGGTAGGGGGTGTTGGATACCCCCCAGCAGAAGCAGAGGGAGAGCCTGCCTGCTCCAGGTCCTGTGGGTACCTGTGGGTTGCCAAACCCCTTGGCTCTGGCAGCCCCTTATTTCTCTAATGACAGTCACTGGAAGGACAAAATATGTGCAGAGCTTCACCTGTTCCTGGCATTACTAGTAACATAGTAGGCTCCATGAGGTTTATGAATGCTCCTGGCAAGAATGACAAAAAGCTCTGTTCCTGGAGCAGCTGGGGGAGACATTACCAGCTGCAAATAATCTCACAGACAACATAAAACAGCCTCCCTCCCTCCTTGGTGCTTGGTTTTGCTTCCCACCCCAGCCTGAGTTCCCCTTGGGGGTCCTGCAGTTACCACACTCCATCTTTACCCCATGGTACACCTCCTCAATTGACTGCCAGGGTCAGGGACATCCTCTACCTCCAGGGATGGGTGGCTGGAGAGTGACAGTGCCATTGCTCATCTGAGGGCACAAGGCGGGAGGCCCACACCTTGTCATTTTCCTCCTGGAGCCTGGCAAGAGGAGAGTTAATAGGTGCAGCCTGGTGTGATTTAGAGATGAACATCCTCTTCTCCAGTCTTGACCTATGGAGAGAGCAAATCTCATGTTTCTCAGGCATATGTGCTTCTGCAACAAGCTGGAGCTATTACCACAGTGCAACAAAGTGCTGCCACAATAGGTGATGCTGGCGGTGGCACAGAGATTCCCATTCACAATGAGGCATGACTGTGGATTAATTCTGGCCCAGCAGTGTGCTCTGAGCATTTCAGTCATGAGTCAAGCTCCAAATGTCATGAGGTTGACTTAGAAACATGACATTCCAAAAAAATAATTAAGAGGTTCCTTGGTTTTTTGGCATCCGACACCCCAGCTTTTAAGTTACTCTCAAGTCACAGTCTTCCCCGCACAGCCACAGCATTGCAAATTGACTTTTTAATACAGGCAAGCCGAGATTTTCACCTCCTGACCTGCCTTCAGGAACCAGGGTTTTAACTGCAGCATTAAACATCACAGGACTTTCAGTAAAATCATGAGAGCTGGCAGCAGTCCTGACATAGCTAGGAAGGATCTGCTTTAGGACATGGCTTAATACTAAATCCTAAACCTCTGATCTTGAGTGGATAAAGTCCAAATCTGATTTTTCTGTTCCTCTTGCCTCCACATTTTAGTACTTTATGGTATGTTGCCTATAAAAGTGGTCAGAGTTGATCCAGATGAAGAGTGGGAATAAGACTTCAGCAAATGAAACCTGCAATTGGGAAAAATAACTCTCTGTCTTGCAAATGGAAGTTAAAGGCCCATTAGTTGAACTCTGGTAGAGGCTATCCCTTTTCCAGGGTACAAAGCAGAGCCAAGTTTCTGCACCTAGTGCAGAGCATGGGTTCCTGACAAAACTAATGCTGGCTTGGAGCAGAGCTAGCAGTGAAAGTGGGGCATCCTGCCCATTGCAACACCTCAACTGGAGGGGCTGGGATTGCCCAGTGTTGTCTGGGGGGATGCTGTTAGTTTTTCTGGTCCTCTAGGAAGTTGTCATAAATCATTCAGGTTTATAGCACTTTCCTACACCCCTTTCTCACCTAGCACTGTGCTAGGGTAGCACGCTGGTTTGTTCAGAATTGGTATGAGATTTCTGGAAATAAGTTAGTTGATAAAGTGCCATTTGACTTTCCACAGACTGTTTCACCCCTCCAGGTTGTTTTGCCATCTGGGCTCCAGTTTGGAGCACCCCTCACATTTCAGTTTGTGTGTCTTTTCCCAGTTTGTTGTGACTCTCTTCTACTGGGTTGCTGCCTCGCAAATGCTCTGCTTGTAGCTCAGTTTATCCCAGCACCTGAAGGAACTGCAGTGCCCGAGATGCTGTTTGGATTTCAGGTTTCTGTTTAAATATTTTGCCTGTGGTTTCTGGCTGTTTGAATTCCTCCAAGGACCCCTAAAAACTAACAACTCCTGCTGCTGACTGCAGGCTCCACCTCCACCAATGCTTCCCCCTGCACCTTTGAGTCTGGGCAGCAAGTTCATGTCCTTCCTGACTCCATTTTGCAGCCAGTCTGACATATGCCGGCACAAGGACCCCCATGCAATGCAGGAGAGACTGCCAGCCCCCATGTGTGATGCCTTGGCTGCTGCTTTGTTACCAGGATGGATTTGACCAACAGGTCTGCCCCAAACCACACATTTTTATTCTTGAGGCCCCTACTGCCATGCTGCTCCAGGGGCACCACTTTGGGACCCTTCCCTGTGCTAGCTTGGCAGCACGTGTGCCCCAAAATACTGGGGAGCAACCTGATGCACATTCCCTCCTGGTCATATGACACTAAAATCGGCAAGAACTGACACACTGGGAAATTCACAGGGAAAACTTGCCTTCTACCCACTATCTGTTAAGCTCATTAAAGGTAGCTTTTAGCAGCAAACTAGACATGCCATGAACAGCTAAGAAAATACCAAATATCAGTGCTAGTGCTTAGATGGGAAAGTCAGACCCTTGGGCATGTCCTCTTGCATCCAGCCTTTGCAGGTGTCCTCTCTACCACCGATACATGGGCTGTGAGACCAGCTTCTACAGAAAACGTTCCCTGGGAAGTCATTTCATTAAACCAATATAAATGTACCTTTATCATTTCCTACTCCAAGTGGCTATTCTGGGTTAAAAAGCAACTGGAATGTTAGGAATTATTAGGAGAGGAACAGAAAACAAAGCAGAGCCTTCCTATAAATCCATCTCAAATATCACATCTGCTTCAGCCCTGCTGTCTCGGGCAGATACAGCAGAGCTAGAAAAGATACAAAGGCCACCAAAGGGATGGATCAGCTTCCAGGCAGTGGACAAGTAGATACACTGAGGCTCTCCGCCTAAAAAGGAGGTGAGCAAGGGAGAACACAGCACAGGTCTGTAAACTGAAAAGGATGTAAAGGAATATATATTCACTCATAATACTGGCCTTTGGAGGCATAAACAAATAGACAGAAAGCAAAGAGTAAAAAGCAATAGCGGAAGAAAACCCCCACCAAATGCTGTTAAACACAATGATATAAGTGGCTAAAGGCAGAAATAACTGGTGCTGTGGGTTCAGTGCGGTTACTGACTGGGGCCACATGCATGTGCTGGTGACCCTCCTCCCCTGGGTTGCACTATGGGGACTCTCTTCTGACCCTGTACAGTTGCTCCTACATTTTTAAACATCTCAGACGCTATCAGAAGTGTTATTCTGGAGATGGCTTTGGCTGGCCTGAAATAGAGTAAAAACCTTTTCCAGGTTGCATAGCTGCCCCTTCCCAGTGGGCCCCAGCCTGAGAGCAGCCATCCTGGCAGGGGGCTTGGCCAACAGCCGGCTGCTGCCACCTTCCGGGTAGGGGACAGCCGGACCGCCTGTGCGGCACTGGACACCACGCAGAAACCATCAGAAATGGCCTGACTGGACAAACAAATCTCCCAGGCAATGGTTAAAGAAGTGTGCTGAACTGCCTCACACAAGCACCCGCCCTGAAGAGCAGCTGGGCTCTATGCACGACAGCAGGGATAATTTTAGAGATGATTATTCTGTGGTTTTAGTACTGTGGCAGAAAGGGGTATTTTATGCCTGTTGGGATGAACTGACTCTATGCCCTTTCCCAATGTTTTTAGCATGATGATTATGCTTTTTTGCTTCTTGTAAATTCAGTGCCCTTCCATGCAAAGCCTGTTTCATCTCTTGCTGCATGCAGAATCACCCAGCCCTGTGGGGGAATCAAGCTGGAAAAAAAGTGTAGTTTTTACCATTAAGCCCTCAATTTTAATTTCAGGACTAATTAAAAAAATATAAGGTACAGGTTGCTCAAAAACATCTATTTGGAGAATAGTATCAGGGTGTGCTCTGAACACTGAGGGGGTGCTGCACACTCAGCTGTTCTTTCAGGACTGAATGGCTCTATCCCTTTGCAACCTGGTTTAAGAAGTGATCCGGTTTTCTTAGCGAGTCTACCATTTTTTGTCAGTATTTATAGTCAAGGTGCAACTGAAATCAGGGAAATTGCCATTTGTGACAGTGTTTCTTGTTCCTATTCTATGACATCCAGATTATTTTCATGAAGGCAGTGATGTCTTCTCCCAAATTCATTAACCTGGAAGTCAGTTTGCATTCATTTCACTTTGGACGTATTTGGAGCTAGCTCTGCTCTGATAATTTTGCCGATAACGTTAAAGGCAAAAGTGATCACAGCAAAGATTTTACAAAATGCCTACTGAAAACTTCCCACTGCTTTGGCTATGCTGTGGAGCCAGCTTTGCAAGCAGCAAACTGCCTGCACAGCTAGGCCAGTGCCCCCCTGCCCATGGGTGGGCACCAACAGGGACCATGGCGTCCCTCAAAGCACCAAGGCGGCAGCCCATGCAGCCATGTGTACTGTGTCCCACAGTGCCATCCTGAGAGGCTGAACTTGCGCCAAAAGCCTGTTGAAGGAAGGGAAATAACTGGAGGTGACATTTGACAAGTTAGTTCTTTATTCAGTGCATTGGACTCGTACATCACCGCTTCATCAACTAACATTTCACACATTCCTATAAAAACAATGCCGAGTCCAGTCTCTTGTTAAAGACGCTCAGTGTAAAATGTAAAGCAGTCTATCAAATATTTACTTTAATAAGTATAGCTTAGAGACCAGTAACAGGCTGTGTCCAGTGCGTTCGGTGCTGGGTTGCAGCAGTGGGTGGAGAATGGATCAGTGACTCATGGTTGGTGCAGGGCTTCATTAACAAATGTCTAGACCCAGCTCATTAACATCTCAGCCAATATTTATTGGACTGTTGTAGAGCCTGGCCTCCCTCCTGCAGCTGCTAGCTCGATTATGCTGGTGCTTTAAGCATGGGTGCAGCTACACCTACAAAATCCCTAATGCGGAACTACTGCAGCACTGGAAAACCTGATTTGGGCTGGGTCAGCCTGTGTGTGACCCGCACTGAGGACAGTCACTGGTGGCACAGCACTGCATGTCTCACCTGCAACCGGGCTGGCAGCAGCAGTCAACAGCACAGCAAAACAAAGAGAAATGCAAGGTGCTCAGGCCTGACTATCAGGGCAGAGGGAGATATTTCCAGGTTGGAGGGGCCTTACACTGCAAACCTCCAGGCAGGGATGCCTGCATCCACAACAAATTGGACAGTTATGGTGGATGGTGGGGAATGCGGGCAGCTGGAGCATCCCCGCTGGTGCTACTGCTGGGGTACATCCCGCAGCCCGCACATGCTCCACTCCCTGCTCTGTCTCCCACACAGGCAGACACAGTGTGCTCAACCCTGTCCCACCCATGGGACAACGCAGGGAAGGCTCCACAGGTATGGCTTGGAGCTGGTCCCCACTCCCTCTTGCAGGAGTCACTCAGGGCAGCACAGAGTACGCTGGCAGGGGGACAGGGCTGGTGACAGCCCCATGGCTCCCTGGCAGACCACTCCCAGCAAATCAATCTCTGTTCATCCCCCTCCTCCACCCTGCTCATGTCCCACCTGCCCCATGCACTGGCCCCAACTCTCATCCTGCCACATCCCTGCCCTCAATCGCTCATTCATTCTGCATATAAGGAAGGAGACGGCACATTGCCAAATTAGCTATCTCAGAGGAAATCTATCAAGTTTTATTGAGCTGCCCGTTATGGGGCCTGGACTGTTATGGGCAGTCCCTGTGATGAGCATGCGGTGCTAAGGCATGGTGACCGTCCGTCCGGCGTTCCTGGCTGCTGTAAAGAGCCTCTTATTCCTCAGACCAGAGAACCTCTCATCCAGCGTCAGGCTGGTCTGCAGGGGAAGGGGAGAGCGAGTCAGTCCTGTGTCTCGTGGCAAAGCATGGCCAAACTTGTAGCAGGGTATTGATTAGAGCCCATCAGTCAGGACGGTGCTTCACAGCCAGTTAGTCAATTAAACCACTCAGCACATGGAGACAAGGAGCTCGACAGACTGTGTGGTTGGAAAACCTCCAAGCAGCACCCAGCCCCAAGACACCAGGCATCCTCGGCAAGAACAGGAGCAAGCAGATGGCATTTGAGCACAAGGCATCAAGTAAAACCACACCGTCCAGACAAGAAACACCAGCAATGAAGGAGGTGGAGCAGGATTTCTGACCTGCCCCAGCGCTCTTGGACCATACTTCAGCGTTGGCACTGAGAAGGTCACCAAAGCAGAGAGAGAGCAAAGCCCAGAAGTGCTGTGTGTCTCTGAGGAGTGGGGACCACCAACAGTGAAATGGTCCCCCCAGGGCCAGAACCGCTTACAAGGAACATCTCCCTGCTCCAAGCAAGCACATGGACAGGCCAAGAGGGGCCAACAGAGTGGAGAAAATTGGGCTGAGTCTGTAGTTGCTGAACAGTCTTCTCAGGTGACTTCAGTTTTGTGAGCAACCTAGCCAACACAGCTATGGGACTTTCCTCTCAGGTTATGCTAGATAAACGCAACTGGCAGCACCAAAAACCTGAGTGTGATGTTAACAGCTTAGTGGCAGGGCTGCTGCAGGGTACAAGGCGCTGCCTGTCCCGTTGACAATCCTCTACCTGGTTGGCCATTGCACGGAAGTTGAATCTCAGCAGCACCCCCTTGGGCTGGGGCTTGGCCACCCGCGGTGGGGGCCTCTGGCTTCGCAGGAACGGGCGCTTGGATCCAGGCCTGGGGAAAGCACAGATCTTCAGTCACTCAGGGTACTAAGGTAGCTTGCTTCCTATTGTCTGCAAACCAGCAAGGAGTAAAGGAGACACTGCATGCCCCATACATCCCCATACGTGCCCCCTTCCAGCCTCCATGCTCCTCTAACACAGCGAGCGTGCGGTGTCCCTTCAGGGTGCACAGTGTTTCCCCTGCGACACCCCACAGCAAACACAACCAGCCTGCCACCTCCCACACACTGCTGGTGCTTCCATTTCTCCTTACTCTGGATAACAAATGAGCCACACAGTAATTACCGTCTCCTTTCAGATACTCCGGGAAGGGAATGAGACATCATTTGCTAACCATTTTGGGTCTGAACCATTCATTGCGCATTTGTTATAGAAGAAGTGAAGCTGCAATAATCCTAAAGAGATTTGCAATGGCTTTTGTAGGGCTCCCATCCTAACAAATCACCTCATTTACTTACGTGCCAGTCTGGCCTGCCTGGGGATTAGCCACAGAAACCGTCAGAACTGCCCCGGGGCTGGGTTTCACTTGCCACCTGCCGAGACAGGGAGATGCATCCAGCTTCGATTCAAGCGTGAAAGAGCACGTTGTGTTTGCAGCGTGCCTTTGTTCACCAATTACCTTCTCATCCTTCGTGGTTTCCCTTCTCCATTAGCATCCATCTGCTGTGAAATATATTTTTGAAAAAATTACTTAAAGAATTAGCTCTCAGAAACAATGATTCCTTTTCCAGTATTTCATTTGGTGTATCTGAATAGCTCTTTCCTTGCATGTTGTCAAGAAATTTGCTAATTCTGGGTTTCCTGCTGGCACAGGGATCTGTATGGGGTGGCTTTACTTGTCCCTGCTGTATAAGCTGCAAGGTTTGCTTTTATCACCTGCCCAGGTTTTATTTTTCAGCTGCCAGAATATTCATAGAATGTCCTGAGTTGGAAGAGACCTGCAAGGATCATTAAGCTGTACTAAAAACTGCCTGACCTGCAAATATTTTTCTAGGAATATATTCCTTGTTAAAGTCATCCATCTCTCCCAGCTACTTTTGGAAGCAAAGATACAACTGGGCAAAGGCTGGTAAAACTGAAGGCTTCTCACCATCAGCAGGCTGCAGAAAAAATGTCTTGATACTGACCCCTCTCTGAAAGTTGGCTTTGGAGAACCGCTGCTGCATCCGCTTCTGCTGGAAGGCTGGTCCCCTGTTTAGCAGGAAAGGCCTGCTGGTAAAGGAGGGGAGAGAAAAGGACATAGATTAATATCATACCAGGACTCTTCTAAAGTTTAATGCTGAAATACCTAACCCAGTGTGGTATTATAAAGCAGTATGAGAATCAAATGAGGCTGTGTGTTACCAAGTTTAGTCCAACAGGTTTTTTCTGCCAGCAAAAGGTTTCAGAGAAACTAGTTTTTCTGCTCAAATGAAACAACAGCTTGTGTTTGTTCTGAACTCTGCTCATGAAAAAAAAATTAAAAATCATGGAAGAAAATCGTAGTAAAAATTCTGGTCAGATGAGACCTCTGGAGGTCATTCAGTCCCTGCTCTACTCAGAGCGGCAAAAGACAGGATTGCAACAGAGCTTCCTTTCGAGCTCGGAGAACAGAAGGACTGCAATGAGACAGGCACCAAGACTGTGCTCAGTGCCCAGCAGCCTGCCTTTGTCACAGCTCCTGGGGTGCAGCGTCTGCTCCTGCATCCCCTTACCAGGACAGACTCCTTCTCCCTGCCTATCCATTATGGCAAGAATCTGTATTTCCTGCCTTTATGAAAATAAATGCTGTTTTACCCTTCAAAAGTTTTCCCCAAAGTGACAGAGGAAAAGTTTAATAAAAATACAAAGGTCATATTTTCTGTGCTTTCTAAAATAAAATGACAGATCTAATACCTGAATTATTAACTATCAGCACAAGGTTGTTTTATTTCCAGGTGCTTTTCTAACATACCCAGGGGTATTTTTCTCACGTTGCATGAGCACACGGCTGTAGCTACTCCCAGCTGGCACAGACCGAGAGCAGAGCCCCAGGAGCTGCACAGGGCATTGCTCAAAACCAATAAAAGACCAGAATTACCAAAGATTTTACCTTCTTCCTGGGGCATGGGTGCTGGCAGCAGCTGCTCTGAATCTCCTGGGGCCTGGGGGTGGCCGTTGCAGTCCCTCTGGCTGCCCACTGCTGCTGCTTTTGGTGAAAGCATCGTTGGTTTTGTTGCCCTGAAAGAGCAGTGAGAGCTCAGCAGTTGCCACCCGTGCCGCAATCTCAGTGCACAATGAGGGAGCGAGCATGAGTGACCGTCCTTCCCTCCTCCAACTGCTGCTGTCTGGAAAGCCAGTGCATTTATTTGGCATTTTCTTTGGCTCTGTCTAGGGGGAAATCCAGCCTGCTCCCAAGAGCAGGTGGTGATTGCTGACACTGCAGCAGTTCTCTCACTGCTCTTAGACACGTTCAGCGCCACTTGCAATTGCTTCAACAGGGGCTCAGCCCCACACTGTGTGCTCTGCATTCCCTGTATTCTCACTCCCAATTGTTTTGCCTTTGCAACTTCTGTAGTCTTGCAACAGAACAACCCTGCTCTGCAAGTGCTTTTTTCTTTTCTGCTTTGATACTTTCTTGATGGGAAGCTGATTCCTCGCTAAATCTATTAAAACCTGGTCTCTTCCATGGCCTTTCATATCTACGGTAGCAATATTTCTACCAAGCAGTGTTGCTGTAGTCTCAACATTTGGACTTAGTATACACTGTTGTTGACAATCACTATGTGTGCCTCAGTTCCTGGGCATGAAACTACAAGTACCACGAAGAATGCTTCATTCCAATGGTGCAGAAATACAAAAAAAATTAGTCCATGGAGAGCAAATCTCTAACAAGCCAGGCATTACAGCTTTGCTCAGGTTTCTTTTCAGTCATTGACTCTTTCTTGTTTGGACATGTACGTTGCCTGGTCCAAGCCCTGAAGCACAAAGCACATCGGAAGACCACTCAGCAGCATACGTCCTCCTGCAGTAACTTATACAAACTGCCAGACTCCAACCCATTGATTTCTGTGGGACAACCACCATCACTGTTACTATTCACTAACTGATATGTTTCCACACTCCTCCCACTTGGTTTATTTCTGCAAAATGGAAGCTACTGTAGAATTATGCCTCCTAGCAACTGCTTACTACTTTCTGTTAATACCCAGCCACACTCAATATCTGAGTCATCGCAGTCTTTATTTTCAGGAATAACCACACTCCATGCACATGCATGCTCAGTTTAGGGCTCTCTTATTTATACCCCCAGGACACAACCATTAAATGTGCCACCATGTTTGCCACTTTGGTGGTTTTTTAAAAGCTTACTAAGCATAAATGACCTCCTAATTGACTGGATTTCCATCTGTGCAGAAAAAAAAACAACCCCCTCTCACAGAAGACTATCTACCTGCTTGATTTCCACCTTCTACACCAAGCCAGTTTAATATTAGTGATACTTGGAAGAAAGCTGTAAGAATTACTTTAATGGTGAACATGCACCTTCCTTCCCATGTCTTTAGTCTTAAAAATAACTCAAAAACCAAATTAAAATATGTCAATCTTTTTTTTAAGTGTTTTTGAGCAGAGACAAGACAAACATTTACACTTGAAAAAGGGAAAGCCATGAATGAAAAAGAATGCATTTTACACTGAAGCACGTGGGCATCTGACCCATGGCTGTCACAGTACTGGGAATCACTGTCTTGGGCGGCGGATACCCACTTGCTAGCGAAAAGTATGTCTCTGAACCAAAGCCACCTGAAGTCAACAACAGTCTGTCCTTTGACTTCAGTGGACCTTGGAAAATGCTCTAGGTGGAGGACAAATAATGATGAATCTTAACATACCTCCTCTAAATTATAATAGTAAGATGAGATGACATAGAATTTGGTTTTATGGAAATATTTTAAAATCTTTTAAGAACATATTTTTAAAAAATCCTTTTTGTAAAACCCAACGGAGCTGATTCAGTAAAATTATGCCAAGTCATAAGCTTACAAAATCAACTGGAAAATTGCTATTTTATATGCATGTGTGTCTGTACTCACCTATGCATACAAATGCTGTGCACAGGCATATAAAAGATGATGCCTGTAAATTTTTTATGTCAATTGTTCTTTGGGGTGATCCAGGATCATAAAATCCAGATTTCTATATGACATTTGGGAACAGCTGTACCTTCCTTCCCCCCCTACCTCTTGAGCTGATGCCTGGCGATTTAAAGGGCTCACTCCATTTAATGCGGCAGCTGCTCTTCTCCTGGGACCAGGCACAGTATTCCTGAATTGTCTCCGATTGTATTGCTGTTGTCCAAATCCTCTTCTAAAACGGTTAGGTCCTATGAAAATAACCTCTTATTTTAGCATCCTTCAAAACTCAATTTATGATTACAGTTTTGCAAATGGATTACAAGGTTAACTTAATACAATATAGGAGTATCTGTATAAATAGTGATGCAAGAATCACATTAATTTATTCCAGAAAAGTAAATTAATTTTGCAGAATATTAAATAATTTATCTTTCCAATGTCTCACTAACATTCTTATTATATACAGGACTGACAAATCCATTATACGACTTGAAAGAATATAGAAGAGAAAAGCCTTCCACAATTCCGATTCCTAATAAAGGCAGGAACATTCGCATCAGGAAACCTGTCAATCTGTTGTCAGAGCTCACATTGCTATGAATGAACTGTGAAATGGAAAAAGCCTTTTGATACAGATACGCAAGTGACTTGAGCCAACCCCACAGCAGCCTGGAATAGCTCTGAGTGCCCACATTATAGCACTTGATAAGTGAAGACTGGACCGTAATTTATAGGTGTGTGTATATATATATTTTTTTTAGCTTGACATATTCTTACTGTATATATTGAAGGGGGCACCTTCTGCTGCTGTTTTACATAACTGCACAGTACATACACACCAACAGCTCATCTTGCATTTAACGATTTCCCCTAAGCCTGTTTATGATTTTGAAGTGTGCTGAAGTGTCAAGCGAGGGGAAAGCACTCTGTCAGATGGAGGCAGAGTGCATTAAAGCCTAATTACTCCAAATGATAAACTTCTGTAGTCATAATGAAGCAGACATTTTCTGAGTTGCTATACCAGTGAAATGTGCACACATACTCAGAGGGGTGTATAAATCAGGCATAAAGCAGTGCATGGCAGAGGGCAGCAAGAGGGCGGTTAAATCCCTGCACCATATAGCAGAACCTCACTGATACAGACCACAGAGCCGTTAGACGCCATGTATTGATCCTATACCATTGATTCCTACATCACAGCAATTTATAATGACTTGGAGCAATTAGAAATGAAGTATTCTGAGGCAGTGGTGACATTGCTGTCAGGGGCTACCACCACAGTGATTAATGAAGGCTCCAGCCCCAGGGTGTAACACCGACTAGTGCCAGCGTGGGCTGGTTATGCTGGAATACAAGTGAAGATGATTTGAGCTGCTCAGGCTCTAAAACAAAAGGGCACCAGGGCATGCCTGTGGGAAGCACCTCCCGAACAGCACGTCGGGGTGCTTCACTCCCTACAGCCGGAGGTGCTGTTTGGGAACACTCACAAAAAATGCAATGCTGTTCACAAGCTCTGTGGGGCCAGTAGTTTTCTTTGCAAACAATGCCCCCTCACTGCAGAAGTGCAGGTGTGTAAATGTTCCTCTCCTGACAAACACTTGAATTTTGGCAACCTGTGTCTTTTTGACCAGATGTGGTCCCACTGTGTTTAATGGCCCTTTTTTCCCTCCTGATTCTGTCCCCACAGTTTGTTTTTCCCTTTTTTGTTCCCTTCAACAACCACCCTGGGCTTGCCCCTCTCTCTTGCCTGTTTGCCAGACTGCTCTCCTGCGGGCCACCAAGCTTTCCAACACAGCTCTCCTGCACCCCAGAGAGGGCATCTCCTCTGCAGCAAGACAGACTGAGCTCAGCTGTCTTTCCTGGGTATTTCAGCAGTGCAATGGGAGAGCCTGATGTAAAAGGCAGCCCTGACTAGAAAATCATGCCCCTGTCATCAGTTCATATTAGAGAGCCTCTGCTAAGCGGTGCGCTCAGGCAGGCCAGTGTAAATAACTAACGATGGAGCCATCAGCCTCCAAGGGGTACCCCGTGTACACCAGCTGGGGACTCAGGCCTTGGTCTGTCACATGTACCCTGAAGTGTGACACATGTGAGGCTCCACCTCTGCAAAAAGACTGGCAGATACTTATTAATGAAAGAACATTTGAATAAACCCCCACAGCATCAGCAGCTGGGGAAGACCCCCACCTTGTTTGGATGGATGCTCAGAGCCTGGTGCTGAGCACACCTGAGGCACCTCTGCCCAGCACGTCCAGTCTGGGGAGAAGGTCCAAGAAACTCCTTTTCTGAGGAGATTTGAAATTCAAATTTCTTGTCATTAAAAATCATCTTTCCCCTAGTGGGGAGATGGTTTAAGCCATATTCCAGGAGAGATCACAACACTTCACTTGCAAGAATTCTCTTGCTGGTTTAATCAGCGTAATACCCTTCTCCATGTTCTGTCATTACAGTGCTAGCCTGTTCTGATCGTCATTTTGATAATGGTTATCATGTCTCAGCCCAGAAGGTACTGCATTTCAGCAGGGACCAAAGTGAAATGAGCCCCTGAAGAATTATAGGCTAAATTCCCAGTCGTGCTGAGCTTCCCAAAATTGTTACTGACATCAGCTCCACATAGCACGGTGAGTTCCTGTACTTGGCAGGGCTGAATTCAGACTCAGTTAAAACCTATGAAATACTAAGACTAGCAGAAATAATTCTATAAATGAGCAGAAAAGTTCTCCTTTCTAAGGCACAGCTAAAAAAAAAATTTTGTTTGATTTATTTGACTCTGCATGCAGTAGTCACTTGAGTGTGGAAGAATACCAAAGCCTGTGTTTTTGACAGAAAAATCAATTTGCAAAGGGCAATTATCATCATTCTGTTTTGAACCGGAATGATTCTCGGTAAGGTGTAGTGTGGTGTAGACCAAGAACATGAGAGTGGGAGGCAGTTTGGAGACAAGCAGGATTGTTCCCAGCAATCCCACTGTCCTGATACGCCAATGGCACTCCAAAGGAAGACTGCAAAGATATTGCTGCAAAACGTCACTAAAACATTCAATGAAATGATTTAGCAGTAATTTTTTAAAAAAGCAGAATTTTGATAAAGGTGGCATTTCATGCAGCAGATCACTTTGGTTTTGTAGATAAAAGCTAGTGGAACCAAACATAGATTAGTGTGTGATCGCATGGAATTATAAAAAAACTCATCATAAAAATAGCATGGTTGGGAAAAGTGACAAATTAGCTCCAATAACTGAGCTATCAAAGACAGTTACTGAAGGGGTAATTTAAGCGTGTTCTGGGAAAAAGAGGATTAGGAAGAGGCATAATTAAAATATGCAAAGCCAAAAGGGAATATTAAGTCACTTTGAATTAGTAATAAATGAGAGGGTGGAAGGGAGAGAAATGGATGAATTTTATGCTCTGAAAGGGCCCTGATATTCCGTTGTTACAGAGAGAAAAGCTATTCAGAGCCTGAGTACATCTTATATGCACACAGGAATTAGACAGGAGAAGGATTTAAGAGCTGTATTTTGTTACACAAATGTGTCTTCTAGCTTGGCAAGCCTCCACCATCCCAAGGCCCTCACCTACCTTGCAAATTTCTCTGCATCCAGGTACGGAAACGGGGCCGCCCATACCCGTATGCCGAATTCCTGTTCTTGACCGGCTGCCTTCGCCTGTCCCCCGCAGCACTGGCATCTGTTTGCTCTTTCCTGTGGCGTTTTATGATGTCATCTAGATTGAAATGGCAAAGGGGAAATCCATAAAACCTGCACTTTCTACCAGCAGTGATTCCCCCTTTCAGTGCTTGCAATTGTCCGCGGTAAAATGGAGCTCGTGGTTCTGTGAGCTGTGCTGGCCAGACAATAAAAGATTAAGCTTAGCTCAGAAAGTATAGGATCAATTTACTCAGCTCCTGCAGGCTGGAGATTAGAGTGCAGCAAATTATTTTAAAATGTGCTACCATCCGGCACATATCCACAATATGCAGGACAGAAATTTCAGAGACATGTCCCACCAAGGGATCCAATCCTGCAGATTTCCCACAAGCATTAGGCAACATGTTTTTGCAGGGGCACTGGGAGCTCGGTGCTGGGCAGAGAACATTTTTTGAGAAGGTCTGACTTGGGAGGCTGTGGGAGAGGTGGTCAAAGTGGGGAGAATAAGCAGAAGCACCCATGGATGCACCCATATTGTGACAGCCACTCCAAGGGCTTCCCCTGCCATGTGTGGGACATGGGCACTGCCCTGTGCAGAGGAGGTGTCCCTGATGTATAAACAACACAAATGCTGTTCAAGTGTCATGCAAACACAAGTGGGATGAATGTCCCCGTAGCCCCTAAATTTGTAAAGGGGAGAAATTACACTTGGTGCAGCGAAGGCTGCAATGCAAGGGCTACAAAGGGCGAAGAATCTTGCTTGTACAGGGCAACTATAAAGAAAGGGGACATCATGGTCCTGCAAACACTCATAGAATCATAGAATCATAGAATGTCCTGAGTTGGGAGGGACCCAGAAGGGTCATCAAGTCCAACTCCTGTCCCTGCACAGGACAACCCCAAATTCACACCATATGTCAAGGGCGTTGTCCAAGTGCTTCTTGAATATTGCCAGGCTGGGTGCCGTGACTGCCTCCCTGGGGAGCCTGTTCCAGTGCTCCACCACCCTCTGGGTGAAGAACCTTTTCCTAATATCCAACCTAACCCTCCCCGGCACATCTTCCTGCCATTCCCTCAGGTCCTGTTGTTGGTCACCAGAGAGAAGAGATCAGCGCCTGCCCCTCCTCCTCCTCCCCTTGTGAGGGAGCTGCAGACCGCGATGAGGTCTGCCCTCAGCCTCCTCTTCTCCAGGCTGAGTGGAGAACCAGGTGGTGGTTCTCAATGGTTCTTCCATGGTTCACCCACGGTTGTAGGATTGTTTCCTTTCAACTCCTATCTCCTGGAGTCAGCTACCTGCATGTCTTTCCTCAGTGCTTTAAAAAAAAAACAAAGCAAGTTTCTAGCCCTCAGTGATACAAGATGAAGCTTGAAGCTATAAACCTCTGTGGCTCAAAAACCAGTGAGCAAATAGATGTAACATAGATGATGCATATCAGCAGTGCTTTGTATTTTAAATTCTACAATCTTCCACTCTTGATTTTCTGACTATCTAGGGTGGATGCTCCTGCTTAATTACTCAATATAGCCAACCTAGAAACAGATGGATAAGGATGGTATCAACCACAGAGCAAGAACCTCTTAGCTTCTGCCATTATCTGGTGAAGCAGAGAGGGAGAATATCCCAAATACAAGCTAACTGCATAGGGGATCCCTGCTCTCCCCTGCAAAACTTGGGTTCTCCCGTATATACCTGTCTGCACCACACCAAGGGAACCAGCTCTCGTGCTTCATGTTGAACACATCAATTCGATTTCCATGCTTGCCCCACTGCCAGCAGCAGCAAGATATTTTGGGAACTCTGCACAGCTTTCTGCAGACAGGAGGGAGGGCAACTAGCCAGCTCCTGTGCTGCTGCAGTACAAGCGCTGGGACCAGGCACAGCTGCCTCTCACCTCTGAATCCCCATCACTGCCCCACCACAAAAAGGGTATAAAACAGCCTGAATGCAGCAAAATGGACCCAGGATGTCCTGCCAATGTCCAAGGACTCCCCTCACCCAAACTTCTTGTTAGGCAGCTCTGAAAACGTACTCTACTGAGCTCTTCCATGAACTATGAGATGTTTCTCACTTTCTTCACAAGACACCATCCAAATGCAGTTCCAAAGGTGCAGAGCCTGTATGAAACAACCAATTATTTTCCCTGTGATTTAGACATTTTTGGTTTAAAACTATATTAGCAGCACTGAGAAGATGACACAAGATTTCTCCCAAGGACATTTTGCCACTGTGCTTTGCCAGTTCGGGCCCAGCCAAGCATCCTGGGTGCTTCTCTAGGCACTGCTGCTGGAGCCTGCTGCACATCCCCTGAGCTGCACTGAAGTGCTGTGTTTTACGACACAGAGAGCACAAGGGACACAAAGGAAGGTGATGATCCACCTGCAGTATCCAGAGTATATTTGACAGGGTTTTGAAAGCTCATGTCCACCCTGAACAAGCATCTTTAATTCTTTAAAAGACAGCACTGGAAACTGTGGTATCTGGACCATGCACAAACTACTCCTCTACTATGCAGAATTCTATCAAGAAACAGCTTAAAGCCCCTCAGTTCTCAGTGAGTTGGTCTGAAATCAAGGGGATCTTCCTAATTCAAGCTGTTCTGATGAAAAGGAAAGGCAAAGGGACATGTCCTCATTAATTCATATTTTCCAACAATTTCTTCTTTTAACCTCAAATCTTCCAGAAAATATTTATCAAGTAATAAAGCCACATCTGTTAAGCTCCAAGCAGAATGTTTTAACTTTACTTTAACAAATTAGCAAGGAAAGAAGTGTCCAAATCAGGCCTTTTCTGAGGCAGTGGCTACTCCAGCTCCTTAATGAATCACTGGAGTGGAAGCATAGAAGTGCCATTAGCTTTCAATGGGTGATTATCATGAACTCCAGCACTTGTCACTTCTCATTTTGTATGAAGAAACTCCTGTGTCCAAATTAATACAAAGCCCAGGGAAAACAAACAAGAGCACATGTAAGAACAGGCTGCGTGACTGCTTTTGTGATTTCCCTATCAAGTCTGCCAGGAAGAGAGCATGCTGACAGAGGCTGGGTGATGTTCTTGGTATGAATGTTCCTCTGCTAAGCGAGCCTTTGTGACATGTGCTATTTGGGGCACAGGCTGTTTTGAAGCATCCCTGCTTGCTCTGCAGGGAGGTGGACACACGCATCCAAGGGAGGGCTATCTACAGCGTGAGGAAGAGCTCGCTGGGAATGGAGAGGAGATGAATGCTCAGAGGCCCAGTCTGCCACCTTTCAGAGTCTATTTTTTTGTTTGGATATGAGTTGTTACCCTGTCTTTTGCGCCCATAAATATGATGGAGTTAACAGAGCAATGTAATGGAGTACTACATAAGGCTGGAAGAGATCCTCAAAAGTCATTTAACGTACGCCTGCACCCTCAAGACAGAATTAGAGCTACCAGGGTGGCTTTAGAGTAATTCCAGCAGTTTCCTGTGACTGCTAACTCAAGTAAGGCCCAACATGTCTGAAAGCACAAAAACAAGCACCTGACAGTAAAAGTGTCAGTTCTTCACCAGGGCTCTTGTTTCCCAGTTCTCTCTTCTGCCCTGGGTAAGGTGTGCTCTGGATTGAACATGGAGGTGGACCGCAGGAGGTCTGACCCAGAGAAGCACTAAGGGGCAGCAAAAGCAAAGGGAGTATCACACGTCAGCAAACAGATGGGTGTGCAACATCATGGGAAAAAAACTATATGAAAAATTCGCAGCCCGCTATTGCTGTAAATCCTCATAGCACCATTAAAATAAGGGTGCATCAGCCAAGGGATCAGTTTGAGTTTGCAATGAAAAATGTTCTGCTGTTCCTGACAAGTGGCTCATTGCTGGGAAGAAATGACACAAGGTTTTGGTTGGGAAGCTGACTCAAAAATAAAAGGTGCTGGTGGACTTTCCTTACACAGCAGAGATGTCAACACCATAATCCACCAAGATCTATCGTCCAAGCCTCAGAGCCCAGGCCTTCAGAGTTAATAGAAGGGCAGCTGTTTATGCACAGTTCAGATATCCAGTGCCAGAGTAATGGCAAGCATCACGAGCAAGCTGCTATAAATAGCCTGCACACCCGAGGATATGCCTCATATCTTTATTTCAATAGAGGGCTCATTTATGTAAGCCTCTCCCAACCCGCGGCGCTTGACGCTCTCCCCTCTGAAGTTACGGGGTGCTGCCAGCAAAGCACAGAGATGGGTTGAAGCTGCCACTCCTCCCCCCCCGCGGCTGTTTCTTCGCCCTTTCCTGCCCGGTCCCCCTCCCCCGCACCCGGGGGCGGGCGCACCCCACGCTGCTCGGCCCGGCTCTACCCACCCCGCCGCGGCACGTACGAGCACGAAGCAACCCC
>VZTV01030249.1:0-16550 GCA_013400875.1 Anhinga rufa
CAGCCAGCTTGCTGCCCAGGACAAGCCCAACACACCAGTATAAATACTGATATTCCCTGAGGAACTCTTCCAGTAGACTTGTTATAAAGAAATATTTCCTCTTTTAACCCTGTTTCCTTTTTCTAGCCTCTTCATTTCCTGTCTTAGTGTTAACGAATGCCTCATCTTCTCTTGCATAATTTTGTATCTGGTGCTTTGCAAAATATATTTTTTTTAAATGACTAAATGGATTCATCCTATGGCATTTCTTGCCTAAGACCCCAGTCCAGCATGCTTGTAAAAGTCTGTTTAATTTCATCTCATTTTCTGTCATCACCATGTCTTCAATTACTTTTCTGTTAAGAACTTGTTCTAAATCCTTGCATATAACCAAACTTGAATTAATTACTCATTGATACCCATATCAGTCTTTCCCGGTCTTCTACCTTAATTGGATATCTAAGCACATAAATCCAAGTCTTGCATTGCTCTTAAACAATACCATGTTTGATCATTTAGTTTGATTATATGCTCTAACTATTTCAACGACTGATGGCACATGCCCTAAATGTAGGATCTCATCATCATTAGGTTCATACCCGAAATAGACGGAAGGTAGTGTTTAGTCATGTCAGTCCAGGTTTTCATGTGAATAATTGCATCTAGGTAGTTTTCAAGAGACAAAACCCAGCTAGTTTTCAAGAGGCATATGTTTGTTGTTTTTTTTTCCAAAAACCTGTTGACTTTCCTGTAATTCATAAAGAAGGACTCTTCCAAAGCTGTAAGTGCTATTGACCGAACACTTTGGAAATGAGTTCTTCATTCTCCTTCTACCTTTGAACCCCAACTGCCTTTACATCATGTCCTTACTCAACCTGCAGGTGATAATTTATCCTTTCAGGATTTGTTTATAGGGTTTCCCTTGACTTCAGCAGTCCACTTTGTCTGCTTACCTCTCACATTTTTCTGCCTCCCTACCTGAAACTCAGGTTTCCGAACCGTGGCTCTGGGAAGGTGGATGATCTGGAGTGAATCCAGGCCCAAAGCTGCTGTCCATGTTCAGTGCAAGAGAGAAAGTTGCATCTGTTGGGTGCAAAGTGCCTCTGTCAGACAGCTATCAGGGCATCCAGCAGGCTAAATCCTGCACCAGCCATGGCTTAGGTTTATCCCAACAAGGCTGTAGGAAAACGCCTGCATCCAGTTGTTGCTCAGCTCATGCCTATAGCCTTGATTTCTGTGCTTGCTTTAAAATGGAGCAGCAGGTCATTCTTTCCTTAGGTATCACAGGAGGTAACATACTGCCACACTCATTTCACATGGCAGCTGAGCAGACAGAGGATTCATCCAGTTTATGGGCCCCAAATTCAAACCCTAGCTCTGCTGGAAGGGATATGACCCAGAACCCCCAACCGTGGAAGGGACCTCTGCTTCTTCAGACCAGTGCTGTTGGTGGGCTACAGTGGGCAGAATAAACCAAAGCTGGAGAGGAGCAGAGGGAATGGAAAGGAAAAGGTGACACTGAATCCTAGAAATTAGGGCTGGTAAGAGCAGAGAGCATCCAGTCTCTGCATTGAGGCCAGCTTGCAAATATTGGTCTTAGTGCTGTTGCAGGTGACAGACAGCCTTGCAGAAAGCATAGGAGCAGCTCTGAGAGGAGAGATCAGAAGCCAGGATCCCGCTCTGCTGGACAGCCCTTTGCACATTCGACTCTGGAGTCAGACCTTCCTTCACTTGCTCTAATGCTGCCCCAAAGATAAACTTGTGTCTTCCCTCACAGTGGGCTCAGACCAAAGATGAAAGGCTGCAGCTGCAGGAAAAGCAGAGGTCCTGGTGCTTCCCAGCAGGGAGCAAAGAGATCAAGGCTGCATCCTTCTTGGTCTCAGCAGCCTCCTCCTCGAGCAGCCATCTGATAGGTGCACTTTTTCTTACCATGGAGGGAGGAAATACTTACACAACTAAATTATGCATATCTATTAATTCCTGCTGGGTCTGTGCTTGTGTTTCTTTAATATTGTGGGTTCTTTACTGACCCCAAGGGAAAATGCTTATTTTGGCATGTTGTGACACTGGCTACAGGCATAGAGGGTATCCTAAAGCATGGAATGACCTCAAAAGATAATGAAGTTGGTGGCAATTAAATGGGAAAACCTGCTAATGGTAGGAACTGCGTAACACTGCTGTTAAAATTGTGACAACTAATTTTTATGAGGCTAGAAGTAAATACAAGATTTTGCCCAGCAATTTTTTATCCTCCTGCAGCTAAGCTTTATGCATCACAGTTTTTGATTGGTTAATAGAAAACAAATCAATTTGTGAGCTTTCTTATTGAAAGCGTAATGTAATCATTCCTATAACAGATTGTTATCTGTGAGGAACAAGATTATTTTGCAAGGGCCATGATGGGTTAAGAGTAATTATCGACTAACAAACACGCCTGAAATCTTGTACTGAGAGGCATGGTTGTCTTTTTCTTTTCAAGAGAATTTAATTTAAACACTGCTGTTGTCCTGCTAGTGCCAAAAAAACAAAGCAGGAGATTCTCGAGAACGCTGAACTCTTGGTGACCTCTCCAGTGATGATGTTAGCACTTGGCAGTGCTTGGTAGGAAAAAACACACTGCGAATGGATCACAAGTCTAACCCTTACTGCTAAAGGCAATCCTATGTAATATGAATTGCACTCACCTCTGAGCCACTCCACCGGATTTCAAAGAAGTTAGAGTAGTGTAAAGCTGGAGTAAAGCAATGGCCCCTTTGTCCAGTTGCCATTTCATTGACTTTTAGGTGCATTTGCAAATGGAAGATATAGCAATTTTAAATTTCTCATGCTGAGGTTGGGCATAGAAGGCTAATTGCCTTGGACGCAGGAAGCCTTCAGTGGAAAATGCTGCACCAGATCTGAATGAATGGGGTTGCAACCAACCCCTCAGATGGTTTTGTGCAATACTTTGTACACTTGGAAAACTAGGACTGAGGGTACCCAAGGCCAGTTCCTGCTCTCACCGATGGCCATGTCACGCAGTCCTGACTGCAAAGTCCTTTTGCATCTGTCCGTGAGCCATTGCTCCATTTGGAGCAGGCACAAGCACCACCAGGATCTGGACAAGTGGTGATGCAAAGCACAGCTACAGCTAAAACCAGCAAAGTTGGAAGTGGATTAAGCTGGAAATGAGTTAATGGAGAAGTGAGATGAAGAACATAACTCTGCACTTTCCAACAGGGGCAAGAAGCGACTAATGGATTAGAAATCAGATGCATCCCTACCGTGGATTTACCCAATCTGAAATAAAAAAAAAACAACAAGAAAACTCCATTAGTGTAATACATCTATCGCACAGCTGTGACCAAGCTGCAGGCTCTGTGTGTGGAGGGAACAACAATTTTCCCTGCTCTAAGCATTAGTACATTAGTGTCATCTTGGATGAAGGGGGAGAAAATGAGAAATTGAAAGCTTAAGGAATCTTGTTTCTCTGAAGGAACAGCCCTTGGGACAGAGGTGAATCCTGCAACTCCAGCCCTGAAGGGATGTTATTTAAGGACCGCTGATGCATTTCCCTGGCCCTGTGCTTCCACAATTTGCTGTTGATCAGATCTGAAAGTCTCAGGATTGTTCCCCCTCCAGTGTTCTGAGCAAGGTAAAGAAGCCCTTTTGCTTTTGCTTTAAGAGGGGAGCAGAGAAAATGGCACACAGAGAGGATTCAAGAAAGCTAAGACTGCTCCTGGCTTTACCCCAGGCTGGCTCCTTGGGTTCAACATGCTTGATATAGCATGGATTTAGTTGCTGAAGTTTGCCTTATTCACACTGAAGCCATGCCAACTCAAAATGACACCCGTTGCTGCTGTCTAGCCTTGGAAGCATGCAACAGTGTGGTCCTGGACAAGCCTGGAGGTGCCTTCACCCATGCAGTGCTGAGCAGCCCAGTCCCTGTGCTGTGCCTATGTCCTCCCAGCAGCTGTAAATTAAACATTGTCCACAAAGGTTGCCTGAAGGCTTGGCTCAACTGAATAAATTTACACTCAGTGGCCTCTGCTCTCTTCTTGTTCATTTTTAGCTTCTACCAGAAGTAGTTTAAAAATGCCACCAGGAAATGGGAGACTTACTTCCTACCTCTGCTCACACCAGAGTCTCCCAGGAGAGCGCCAAGTCTGCAGTCAACTCTAGAGGAAAGTAGGCTCAGACCCTCCTTCTGGAGCTGTGCTCCTCTGCAAAATACTTAGACATGAGAGAAAAAGGGAAGCGGTCTGGGCTGGGACAGTCTTGCCCAGTGGTTGGAACAGGCCTGTTAGTGATGAGGAGATGCTGGTGGACAGGCCTCTAAACCCAGCACCCCACATGTGGTCCTGCAGTGTCCGAGTCCCTGTGGGGACATACCCCCTAGCTGCTCTCTGGGCCAGAGCCCCCAAGGCAGTGGGTAGTTTAAATATCTTTGAGGGCCTTAAACATTGGCCTATGAACACTTCCCACAGATGTTATTGCTCTAGACAGAAAGAAGACATTGCTTTTATCAGGAGCAAGCTACTAAAATAGTAGAGAAACACAAGGAAAAAGGTTGACATGCTACAGAGGAGAGAGAAGAAAGTCAATACCCTGTAGTCAGGGACAAATGCAAAAGAAATAAAGAAAATGAGGAACAGTTTCAGAACAATAAATTTGCAAATAAAGAAAAAAGCGAGACCAAACATGGTGAAAGCTGAGAGTGGTGAAAACTGGTGTATTTCTGCAGAGATCAATAAAACAGGCCCAGCTATTGAGATTTTGACTGATCAGCTGTGAAAAGTAGCTTTAGTAAATACCCAGGTGGTTCCACCTCCTCAAAACCATGAGGACCCTGCCCACCATGGGGGGTCTATCCCTGTGGTCCCTCCTGGCCCTGACCTGGCCTGACCACCACTCCTCGTCTTCAAGGGGAAGGTAAAGGCTTGTTGAAGCACTCACCCTTAGCACCATGCTCTGCTCTGTGGCCAGGAGCATGTGTGGGAGGTTTTCTGCAAATTACCCTGATTTTTTTTCTTGTTAACACTCTGGCTCTCTAAAGGCCATGCCCTTCACCTGCTCCAGCACTCATCAGGGAGGTTGCGGTGGGGACCAAGAGAGAAGGCTGACCAGGTTGAGTAATCAATATATACACAGGAGTAAAAGGGTCAGCACAGTGCAGTGCCATGTATTTCTTTCTCCTGCTTAATATCTGATCCCTGCAGTTAAGATACACCACTCTCTGATTTAATGCCATGCTACATGCCACAGCGTGATGCTGCTGACCCAGCCTGACATGAGAAGCCATAAAAGGACACTTTGACGAGATGATTATTTTCAAAAAGGTTTTGAAGTGTGATTACAGAAACTTCAAATTTCAAAAGCTGAGAGCCTATCAAAGATGTTCTCAGTATGTTCATACATATCTATAACTTCAAAGAAAGGTTGAGAGGGCTCACATCCCTTCCTGCTTGAATACTGGCCAAAATTGCCTAGTTAACTTAAATTACCTCCTGGGAGTGATCACGGCAGGGTTTTCCGCTTTTATCCACCAAGAGGTTCTTAACCAATTCTTACAAAGCTGGACCCAAGTTTCTCTCCCTGTGTGTCCTACAGACGGGTCACGTTGTCACCGAGGGATTCTGAGGGAGCTCCTTGCACTGCCTTCTTCGTCTAGAAGACTGCACATATTGCTGCCAAAATTAACCCCCTCAGCAAAGCCCAGGCCTATGTTAGGAACTGAACAGGTCACAGATCTTCACTTATAATTATTTATTCATTAAAGCAAAGGGCCCTTAAGAAATGTATATGGAAAATATAGTCCTCATGATGAAGACAAAAATCGATCATATTAAAAGAATATACACTTGTCTCTTCTTCACCCCTCCATTTTTCCATATTCCCTGTTTTTTCAAAGAATCATAGAATCGTTTAGGTTGGAAAAGACCTTTCAGATCATCATGTCCAACCGTTAACCCAACACTGCCAAGCCCACCACTAAACCATGTCCCTAAGCACCACATCTNTAACAAGATAAAATAAGGATGGAGTGGAAATAAGGAAGAAAATTTAGGCAAAAAATAGAAATGGAAAACAGCGCTGATTTAGTCTATAGGTTCTCTTGTAAAAAACATAAAACTTGAGGAAAATCGATGAGTGCATTTTTTATCAATTTCCTATGAAACAATGATTCTCTTCCTACTGCTACTGTAGAAAACCCTTTGCCGGTCAAGCTCCCCCAGAAAGTTACTCCTGACATTAAGAACTTCAAAGGTCCTCCAGGTGTTGCCAGCTCTCTCAGCAGTGTGGTGGCATCTTGAACTGTCTTGCACACTCCCTTGCACAGCGAGAAGCACTCTCCCCTCCCTGTGAACTCCTGTACCCTGCCACCTTTCCCCTATCCAGAACTGCTCATACTTTGCATTTCTGAAATAGATAATTTTAGCCAGTTTTCAGTCATGCCTTTTCTCTTGACTAACCTGATGTGCGTTAGTACCACGATGGAGGCAGCACAAATTCCTGGAAAACCTTGTCAGTAATTTCTTTTTCTTTTGTTCTCTTTCCTTCCCAGACTCTCGCACCTGCCCACTCTCCCCCGATTTGCTCAACCCCTTCCTCTCCTACCTTTCAGGGAAGGCCAGAGAATTCAAGTGGGATATTGCTCTGAAGATAGGACTTCTGGAATCTTGGCAGATATGTCAATAACAATGCAGCTTTTCACAAAGCTTTTCATCCTCCCTGCCAAACCGGTTGCAAAAGTCCCAATTTTTTATTAGTCAGGGTTTTAAAAGACATACATAATACCTTGACCTTCAGTGCATTTGCTTTCTGAGCCTAATCCTAAAAGGATTGCTAGCAGCTTGGGCAGGACTCTGCTGGCAGAAAGACATCCTGTCTCTCCAATTAGATGGACGGGTTGTTGTTCACTGCTCTGAGACTTTAAGCATAGACAATATTCTTGGCTGTTTGGTTCAGTTTCTCCCTAGTAAGTTACTGTCTTGACACTAAAAAAACCCACCTCTGACAATCTGGTAGCTGCCAAGGTCTTCCTGGATAACACAATGGTAAACTGGAAAGAAGTTTAAACAGTTGGGATTTTTCCCCTCCTTTTGTCAGTGCTTTGTAATACCTCTAGTCTATTGATGTGGTGAGCCTAGTCCATAGCTGAAATTTAATTGTGAAATAAACCTTTTTCAGGTTTACTTGGAGTAAAAAGCTGAGTTTCTGGATTTACTCTAGAAGTTTCGAAGACTAATTAGAGCTGGTATATCACCACTGTCTGTGGATGAACCTCAAAGTAACAGGAGAAAAAATGCTGTGATGCTGTGTAGGTTGCTGAACAGTGGCTGTATGGCCTTGGACCATTCCCGTTTCCAGGGCCATAAGAGGAAAAGTCTCAGCAGAACCAAACTCACCCTGCTCAAATAACCCCTATAGAGCAACGCTGGTCTGGGCCAGGTGAGGGGCAGTTTTAGGGGGCAGAAAAACCTACCAAGCAACCAGCCAACTAGCCAGCCAATCAACTCCACCAGGGCCAAAGATGATCATTACATTTACTTATCAAGTGTGGTTTGGTCAGCAGGTGGGTGTAAAGAGCCAGAAAGTAGACCAAAGTTATGCTGCGTGTTGGCTACGGTAGCAGGAGTGTTTGTGTTTTAAAAATTATACTAGTTCAAAGCTCGTCCAGATCCATGTCCCCCTTGCTGTCACCAAAAAATTAGAAACGGCTGAGCTGATAATATACTTCTGATTGAAGACTGACAGAGAGCAGTGCTTCACCTTACCCCACACCAGCATTACTGACACTTGTGTTACTGATTTCTTCTACCCTTTTGTGAAAGCAGATAAAACATACAATAATTGTAGTCTACAGGTCTGTAATTGGGAGGACTGAAAGGAGAAATTGGAGCAAATTAAATGAAAAGGTTCATTTTTCTCAGACACAAAAAGAAATAATAAGTACGTGAGTGCCTGTTTTTCATAAAAAGTCATTTACAGCTCTTTTCAGAAAGGATGGGTGTGAGCAAGACACACATGCATATATAATAGAGACAAATTAAACTCCCTGGAGTCAATGGTGACTCTGCACAGCATTGCAATACAAAGGAGAAATACCTGGAGACATACTTGATTAGACCCTGTTTGTAGAAGGCATACCACTTAAAGTCTCATATGTCTGAGCACCTAATTCTCTCAAAATCCTTCCAAAATCACAGCCTAAATGAGAGAACTCAGTTTTCTTCACAGCCCGTTCGGCTCAGTGAAACTTTCTGCTCCGGATATGCAGCAGCCAAGCCCAGCACAGACCTTCCTCATCTGCCCCTCAGTGGGCAACACACATTGGCTGTCACACGTGATGCTGCACTGGCCAGTGACATCAGCACCATACCAGTTGCCAAGGCGATTACTTCAGTGCCTGTCTCTATCTTTATTAAAGGCCAGACCATCCATTACCTTGCTGACTTTTCAGAGAGAAAAGGTCTTTCCAGCCTGCAATGGCAATTCCTTGTATTTCAGCCGCTGCCTGCTGATGCCCAGTTGTTCCAGCCAGGTTTGGCTCTGCAGAGGCTGGTTTGCTGCAACAGGCTGCATGACTGAGCATGAGTCTTTCCACCCACTCTGCCTTTGTTTGGAGAAAATTCTCCAGACTGCAAATTCTCTTGCAAACTCCTTTCATGGTGCCTGGCTGGCAGGAGAGCGCCGTCAGCACAGCTTACAGTTGGCTCCTGGACACAATGGGGGATAGAAGGAGCAGGGGAGTGTTGCTCCAGTTGCTCTCTCTGTCACCAGGACTAAGTTTCCTTAAGCGAGGAGAAAAATGAGGCACAGCAGAAAACAGAGAAAGATCCACCAACCTTCTGCACAATGAGTTTTCTTGTTGCATCCTTTTCCATATTTTCAAGCTTGCGGTGTCTGGTGTCAGCTGGAGGCTGTGCCAGCACCTGGTAGAGGAAACACACCTACCCAAGAACCCTGAGAAGGACAAATGCCCAGGAGTCTCTGGGAGAACGACACTAAAATACCCTGCCATAGATCTTCTGCTTGGTGCTTCCTCATTTCATTGTTTGGATCTTTTTTTCATATTCTTTTGATTTACAGATATCTTCTTGGAAACCTTATCATGGATCTCTCCATTCTTTATGGAATCTGATTTCTATCTGTGCTATTGTTCGGAATAATTGCAGTAACTGTAACAACTGAATAACGATGTTTTGAAAATAACCTTTCATATTTTCAGGCTTGAAGAAGTAATAGCTAGGAAGCCACACTCCAGCTCATGGCTTCTTCCAAGGAGCTCAAATAACAGATCTTTTTAGCATAATTTCTTAGGAGCACTTTCACCTGTGTTCCCTTAATTGTTGTGAAGATACAGGGTGCCTGATAGGGACACTGAGAATAGCCTACCGAGAGTGAGCAATGTTAACGATGCCCAGGGGGTGTCTCCATGAGGTGCAAACTCCCCATGGGGCAAAGTGGCTGGTGCAGGAAGATTCAGGTTGTGTTTCTTCACTGCACACATGCGGCAGCTGCAGAGACCCAGAACGTCCTGTTGGTGTGTTGTTGCTCATGTTGCTAACAATTCATATATTTACTGATTTCTGGCTGTTTCATTTCCAGGCATTCAGCTGTGCAACCACAAGAAAAACAGTAAATCAAAGACACAGACACACAAATCTCCTTCTTTTTAGATTGTGAATGTGTTGAGTGCTGGGTTTTATCAAGGAGAAAGAAAATGGGCTCCAGGAGTCAGAGAGATCAAGAGATCAACAGTTCTGAAAGGATCAACAATCCTGTGACACTCAAATGTCTGCTGCATGGACTAAAATCTACCATATGAGCCTCAGAGAAGATGAGAGCTAGAAGAGTGTCCCATCAAAACCTCATACAATGGATGCAGTGAGGAGAGGAATGGACCAGGGGATCTGAACAGAGTGTTCTACATGTGGACAGTGTGAAAGAAAAAACAAAGTTCTTTCACTGAAAAAACCTTGCACAAGCATTTCTGCAAGGTAGCGTCCCTGGGAAGAGGAAGAATCATAGAATTGCTAAGGTTGGAAAAGACCTCTAGGATCATCAAGTCCAACCACCAGCCCAGCACTACCATGCTGCCTAAACCATGCCTTGAAGTGCCACGTCTACATGTCTTTTGAACACCCCCAGGGACGGTGACTCCCCCACCTCTCTGGGCAGCCTGTGCCAGGGCCTGACCACGCTTTCAGTGAAGACATTTTCCCTCATATCCAACCTAAACCTCCCCTGATGCAGCTTGAGGCCGTTTCCTCTCGTCCTGTTGCTTGTTCCTTGGGAGAAGAGACCGACCCCCCTCCCCACAGCCTCCTCTCAGGCAGCTGCAGAGAGCGATGAGGGCTCCCCTCAGCCTCCTCTTCTCCAGGCTGAGCCCCCCCAGCTCCCTCAGCCGCCCCCCAGCACACTTGTGCTCCAGACCCTGCCCCAGCCCCGCTGCCCTTCTCTGGACACGCTCCAGCCCCTCCATGTCCTTCTTGTCCCGAGGGGCCCAAACCTGACCCCAGGATTCGCGGGGCGGCCTCACCAGTGCCGAGCACAGGGGCACCATCCCTGCCCTGCTCCTGTGGCCACACCACCCCTGACACAAGCCAGGGTGCTGCTGGCCCCCTTGGCCACCTGGGCACGCTGCTGGCTCATGCCCAGCCGCTGTCAGCCAGCACCCCCAGGCCCTTCTCCGCCGGGCAGCTCCAGCCACTCTTCCCCAGCCTGTGGCGCTGCCTGGGGTTGGTGTGACCCAAGGGCAGGACCCGGCACTTGGCCTTGTTGAACCCCATACAGTTGGCCTTGGCCCATGGATCCAGCCTGTCCAGGTCCCTCTGCAGAGCCTTCCTACCCTCGAGCAGATCAACACTCCCACCCAACCTGGTGTCACCTGCAAACTGACTGAGGGTGCACTCGATCCCCTCATCCAGATCACTGATAAAGACATTAAACAAGCCTGGCCCCAGCACTGAGCCCTGGGGAGCCCCGCTGGTGACCGGCCGCCAGCTGGATTGAGCTCCATTCACCACAACTCTCTGGGCTCGGCCATCCAGCCAGGTTTTGACCCAGTGAAGGGTACACCCGTCCAAGCCATGAGCTGCCAGCTTCTCTAGGAGGGTGCTGTGGGAGACAGTGTCAAAGGCTTTATAAAGCCCAGGCAGACACCATCCACAGCCTTTCCCTCATGCCCATGGCAGGTCAGCTGGTCACAGAAGGAGATCAGGCTGGTCAGGCAGGACCTGCCTTTCATGAACCCATGCTGTCTGGGCCTGAGATGACATTTGAATTAAATAGGATAATGCAATGCTACCTGAAAAAACATCAAGCCTACATCCAGGAGGCAGAGGAGTCCCCATCAGAGTTTGCTTTGCTTTCGCTAGGCTGCACTTCATAATTTTGCCACGAGAGATTATCTGCAGTTTATTTTAACTGGGATATTGGAGCTATTTTTGGCTCTGCAGTTTTAAAGATTCTTGTCACTTGGCTCCAAGCAGGCTTTAAAACCAAGTACCTAGGGATCTTAAGCAAACAAATAACAGGGCCTTTTCTGCAAGTCATGCTGCCTGCATTACAGACCCATCACATTTAATGTGTCAGTCAGGTATTTAGGATCTGCTTTCCCCATCAACCACATATACTGCTGGCATAAAAGTCAAGTGTAAGTTGAAGCCAGGATTGTAAGCTATATATTATAGTTATGAAACAGACTCCACACTCCCCTTGGTAAATGTTTATCAAACGTTCTAGTTCCTCATAATACAGAATATGGATTTTTCTTCTTAAGCTCTGGGTCATTAATGCAGAAGGAAAGACTGGGTGTACCATGTTAATTGCATGGCGGAAGGATGCAACAGGATTTTTTGTCACTTGGGAATACCAAACGGTTCAAGTCAGAAGGGATCATTGAAGTTTCTGTGTTAAATGAGTACCCAAAAAAGCAGACATAGAAACAAATTCACATTTGACTGGAAGGATTAATCTCTTCTAGTGTGTCTGCCTAAAGGGAGGTGTTTCACCTAAGCTGGACACTCAGCTTTCCTCCAGGGCTATTTATCTCTTGTATCTTAGATACACTTGCCTCCAGGCATGATGACTTGCCTTTAGGATACACCCATCTCTCTCCACCTACTACTGAAGGACCCTGGGGCTTAAAATAGGTGCTCAATTTTACAATAGCAATAATTAACAGAGGTAAATTATGGACCTACTCCCAGGCCAGCAGTCGGTTGCTAGAAATAGAAAGGGACCGCTGGTCATGGAGCCCCGGCTCCGGCCCCACAGGACTCCATGTCACACGGAGCTCAGTTTTCAGATAAATTAGCCACCGACTCTGCCCCTTCCTACTCTTCAGTTCACTCATTTTGCGAATGAGCCCAAGTTCCCTTTTGATTCTTTGTTTTCAAATGTCCTCTTCTTGTATTGAAAATATGCCTAAACAAAAGGGAAATCATTCACTTTGGGACGATGGCAAAGTTTGAATCATTAAAAAATATAATAATCAGCGTGCAATTATTTTTTTTGACACACTCTTTGCTCTGTGTTCAGACTTCCATGTTTAAAAACATTTTTTGACATTTTTTTTTCACATTTGAAGAGCTTCGAGTTCTGTAGTTGGGCCTCTGATATCTCTCAGCCATAGTGCACTGAATTTACTGGAAGGTTTGCATTTGCATTCGCTGGCTCTCCATATGCAATCATAGGAGTGATACAACCACACAGGCAGTGAACATCTCACTGGAACCCTCATCATCAATTTCCTTCTTCAGGTCTCTGGATGGGAACCACAGAAACACAACACTTCCTACTGGGTT
The DNA here is from genome assembly GCA_013400875.1 of Anhinga rufa. Lineage (NCBI taxonomy): Eukaryota > Metazoa > Chordata > Aves > Suliformes > Anhingidae > Anhinga > Anhinga rufa. Next base: position 12,774 of record VZTV01030249.1, read on the forward strand.
AACGTTCCCCATGCCCAGAATACTCTTTATTTTCCCTCCATTCTGCCATAATGTGGTTAGTTTTAGCTTAGTCATTGTCAAGCCTGCCAGTACCATGGTGGAGCCAAATGATCCTCAAATTGCAAACCTGCCCATGTGTTCCAGCAGGAAAACCTGCACTGGGCCAGATGCTATGCGCTCGCTGAGATGCCAAAGTCATCTGAGACGATGTAGGAAATAGCGTGCAGCTGAGAACACCGCTGCAGACCAGGGCAGAGGAGCGAGGGGGCTGGTGGAGTTTATCATGGCTGGGGTTGAGATGCTCCACAGAATCAAAAGGTGTCAAGCTGAGAATAAAACCAAGATAAATGAAAAAGTGCTAAAACTTCAGTGAAAATTTCAGTGTGGGAGGGCAGCTGGAACCAGGATATTTTAAATTTTTCTCTTGTACCTTTGGCTTTTTGTGCTTGGTCTCTTCAGAGTAAAGACTTTTTTTGACTTCTAGCCAGGAAGACAATAATTCTGCACTATTTCCAAGATTTTCTTAAAAGCCAGGCTCTGTAACAGATCTCAGGCTGAGAGAGCAGCATGATTAAGTGTCCTTTCCCCTATCACTGGACATGGAAGAGCATTTGGAGGACAGAGACCACTGCTGAACTCCATGTGAACACCTGCGGGGGGAGTGTGAGATAGTTTGATTATTCAAGAATAAGAAGAAAATGTTATGCTAATTAACTTGGAAGAGTTTCTAATGTGAGCAAGTTAAGATTTGCTAAGAAAAATCAGAGTTGATTAAATAAAACCCAATAAGAGGAAATTCAGTGCCAGGAATCTACTAAATTACTAGGACTCTCTTACCTCTGTACCATCTTTATTAACCACCTGAAAAGAAAATGAAGTAAACAGCCTTCGTTCTTTCAGTGGGATGAGGACATTGGCAAGTGGCATTTCCCTTTTATAATGATTACCTGTTTCATTTAGTGACTTCAGCTGTGTGACAGCGTGACAGGGTGTTGGTGGCAATAGGTGTTGTTAGCATTCCTGGTTTTGCCAGAGGACTCTTTTCCTGTACAGAGTAGTTACATGATGGCTCGCTAATTGTTTACTGGCTTTGGTCCTTTCTAAAGGCCTATTTCAGTAATACAGCAGGTTTTTACCTGCTGGCTCCTTTCACAGGTTGTTAGCGGAGGTCCTATGGGATGGTGGGGAGGAAGGGGCAGAGGCAGCCAGGAGCACTGCTTGTTTTCTGTGGCTGATGGTGCCAAGCACAGCAGGCAGGATTAGACCAAAGGAAAACCCGTGGGTGGTTTCTCAAACAGGCACGTATCTTGCCACAGAGATTTTAGGTCACCCTTGAATCCTCTCTGCCAGTTGAAAGTCATGAGTAATTTAGAGCAGGTTGGATGGGGCTGTAATAAAGATGCAGTATGGAGACATCGACCCATCACCCTTCTCCACTGGTCACGGGTAGGGGAAGCGGTGTACAAGCCAGCAGTATGGAGACATCGACACATCATCCTTCTCCACTGGTCACGGGTAGGGGAAGCGGTGTACAAGCCAGTGCAATGTCTCTCAAGAGCCCCATTCTGCTGTAGCCTGGACTAGTGTGGGACCCCCCAGCCCAAAGCCCTGTCACCAAACCCGTAGCTGCGATGGTTCCAGCTTGCTTTACAGTTTTAGCAGAGGAGTAGGGAGGGCATCCAAGTTTCCTCAGTGCTGCAGCTCTCCTTTCATGCAAATTGTAGTCCAATTTCTCCCTCACTTTGGCCTGAGTCTAGCTTGGCGTGTCAGCCCTTCTACAGTCAGACTCATAAAAGCAGCCTTCAGCATTAGGATTTTCCTCAAATAGCCATACGCCACGCTGGCACGACTGCAAGGTGGGTTAAAGTCAGGTCTCCCCTGATTCAGCTCAGAGTGTGTGGGGGATCCATCCTGTAACTTACACTTAGATCCTCCTGCAATTTCACTCTCAGGTAGGAAAAGAAAACGTTAAGATGATGGATGTCTTGATGTTTTTCCATGGTGGCACTTCTCAAAGGCTGTGATTTGCAAGACGCTGCCTTCCCATGAGGTGGGACATCTGTTCTGGGAGCTAAAGCGGTGAGGAGACACAGCTGGCCTCATCTCCACAGCCATCCGATGATGTGGTTAAAGTGCCATAGAAAGAATATTTACAAACCACATCTGTTTAAAAAGGATAATGTGGCTAGGCTCCATCACCCGGGAAATTCAGAACACAGTTGTATTTTAGAAGTATTTCTCAAAGAATTATAGAGGAGGTATTTACTCTGATTTAAAAAAAGAGAAGCTTCGTTTAAAAAAGAAAAAATAATTCCATTATTCTCCAGCTGTGCTCAGGATTTTTCCCCTCAGCCTTCCAGCACCAGGGGCTTTACCTGCAAGAAGAGTTATCTGACTTCACCCGCCTTGGCAAGTTACCTTTGCTCTAGTCCTACTTAGCTTAATGCTTTTGCTGCTCTTTTTATAGCCTTGATTTATTCACACATTCCCAAACATCCTTTTCTTAAGGCCCCCAGACCAAACAGCTCTGTGCTCCTCTTGTTCATGTTGCTTGTGTTGTTGCAGATAAGTGCGCTAGCAAATTACCAATAAATTCCAAATTACTGATTGTTTCTGTTTTCTTTTTTGAATTTCTTGCACTACAGTGAGCAGCTGGATATGAATTTTGGTTTCTGAGTTTTCCCTAGCATGAAACATAAGTCGGAATCCATCCACGCTAGAGAATAAAATTGTTTGTTTTGCCTCGGGTGGAAATCAACAGCAGTATTTGTTCAATCTCAGAGATATTTATAGGGACTAACTTCAAAGCTCCGGATACGCAGAGCAATTAAACAGAAAACTATATGTGTGTTATATGATCACTGCTCTACTATAATATTAAATAATAATAAAAAAAATCTCATTTACGTTTGCTAAACAAAAACAAAACCAAAAAGACTTCCAATAAGCATCTCTTTCATCTTCGCTATAGGGAACTTCCAGGTAGCAAAGCACAATGAATTTCACCGCAATGCCTCATTAGTACCGAGCTTAGAAATACTAAAGGGTTTTAGGAAAAGGAATAGATAAAACATGTTTCCATTTCAGTTTTAAAGTTGCTGCATGCCTCCTGGTTTCTGAATGAGTGCTGGGAGTCTGCTGACAGTCTACCCTGATAAAGGGATTGGATTTTGCCAGAGGTTTTAATAATCTTAATTCAATAATTTCAACAACGCAAAATGAGCTTCTGATGCTCTCTTTAACTACTTAATGATCTTGTTTGTTCAGTCTTGCTTAAGACCGTATTAGTTTCATTTTAATTCAATCACCAACATGAACTGATGTACGACATATAATGATAAATTACTCCTAGACCATGGAATTGATTTCTGATAGATTATCCTGTGCGTCGCTCGAGCATTTCCCTGGCCTCGGCATAAGCTGTGTGGGTGGGAAGGCGATGGAGTATACGCAGCACTCACCCCGGTGCCTTGCACGAGCAGCAGTAACGAACCAGCTATGAGCTTTTCAGGGACAACGTAGGTTTGCTACGGCAATACCAGAAAGCAAAGGGAATCCTCCCCCCGCCCCCCTGTTTTTTAAATTGCTAAAATAAATTGACTTGGAGGCCTCTGTGATCACTGTGCAATTTCTTTGAGCTTCTTTATCCTCAACCAAACCATATTATGCTGTGGTGGAGGAGTTCAGGGAGGGCACTCGTGCTGGTTGAAAAGTGCAGTTTATCTTTCAAGGAGGTTTTTTTTTCCCCGCAACTTTGTGATTTCTTAACTTTTTTTT